>CM060403.1:74479222-74725842 GCA_030545235.1 Helianthus tuberosus
CAATATTTTAAGAAACAAATTTACAGAAACGAAGAAAAATATTTTTGTGTGACCGCGGTCAATCCTCAAATTCGACCATTTTGAGAAGTTCAAGAAGAGCAAGAAAACGTGCTTTATCAACCGGTTTTGTAAAAATGTCTGCGACATTGTCGTCAGTATGAATTTGTTCCATTTTAATTAAACCCTGGTTGAAAGAATCACGAATAAAGTGAATTTTTATGGCAATGTGCTTGGTTTTTGAAAAATACACCGGATTTTTCACTATTTGGATAGCTGCATCATTATCACAATAAATAGAAGTTTGAGAGAAATTCAAACCGTAGTCTCCCAGCTGGTGTTGAATCCAGATAACCTGTGAGCAACAGGCTGAAGCAGCCACATATTCTGCTTCTGCAGTAGATAATGAGACAGTTTGCTGCTTCTTGCATTGCCAGGAGATGAGGCGATCCCCCAGAAACTGGCATCCAGCTGACGTAGATTTCATGTCTTGACCAGTACCTCCAAAATTGCTGTCAGAAAAAGCACACAGATCAAATGGAGACTCTTTTCGATACAAAAGTCCAAGCCGAGGCCTGCCCTTAAGATATCGAAAGATTCTCTGAACAGCTTTTAAATGAGAAAGTTTAGGAGCAGCCTGATAACGAGCACACTGACACACAGCAAACATGACATCTGGTCTACTGGCTGTCAAATACATCAACGAACCAATCATCGACCGGTACAGTGTAGCATCAACGGCTTCCCCTTCTGTATCTTCTGTCAGTACTGGTCTTTCTGCTATAGGAGTGTTTGCAGGTTTGACATCTTGAAGTTTGAATTTTGCAAGAATATCATCGACATATTTTCCTTGATGAACGAGAATTCCTTTGGAATCTTGTCGAATCTGCAGACCCAAAAAGAAATTCATTTCTCCCAACGCACTCATTTCAAATTGCTTCTTCATAACTTCTTCAAACTCCTTGCACAACGCGTCACTAGTGGATCCAAAAATGATGTCGTCCACATAGATCTGCACCAAGATTTGATCCTCTCCCACTTTTCGAATGAACAGTGTATGATCAATGACACCCCGAGTGTAACCATGAGCGAGCAAATGCTCTGTTAGAGTAGCATACCAAGCACGAGGAGCCTGGTGTAACCCATACAAAGCCTTATCAAGCTTATACACATGACGGGGACACTGTTTGTTCACAAAGCCCGGTGGCTGTGACACATAGATCTCTTCTTTTACTTTGCCATATAGAAATGCCGTCTTGACATCCATTTGATAGACCTTGAATCCCATGTAGGAGGCATAAGCCAGAAAAATTCTGATCGCCTCCAATCGAGCCACGGGAGCATACACTTCATCGTAGTCAAGGCCTTCTATCTGTCTAAACCCTTGGACAACCAGTCTTGCCTTGTTTCTGACAATTACTCCACTATCGTCTCTCTTATTTCGATAGACCCATCTCGTTCCGAGTGACTTCTTTCCAGCAGGTAGAGTAACTAACTTCCATACTTTCAGTTTCTCAAACTGATTCAATTCATCCTGCATCGCATCTACCCAGCTAGGTTCCAAAAGAGCCGCATCAGTTGTCTTTGGCTCGATTTGAGAGATGAAACAGGAAAACAAACAATTGTTGATAACTCCTGACTGACTTCTAGTCAATACTCCTGCCTCGACTGGTCCAATCACGTTTTCGATGGGATGATCACGTTGGACACTAGCAGGAATAACAACTTCTGGTGCAGTTCCAGTTGAAGATACATTCGTTAAATGATCAACTGCTGCTGACTCAGTTTGGTCAGAAACTTGCTCCTCTTCTGTACCATTTGCGACAAACTCTTTAGGAATGGGACCATCAAACAAGTCGTTTTGATCCACGGAAGCGTCCTCCTCATCAGATGAGTCCAACTCCTCCCCTCCAGTATTGAGAATGTCAGTATAATCCGGAGCCACTTGAATCTCAGGCGTAGATGTTGAAGATGAGACTGCAGGTGTGTGATCCCCCACAGCTGTAGAATCCCCCTCAAATACAACATCCCCCTCTTCTTCAGCATTATGAGGCATAATTGAGGGTCGAGAAGCAGCGTTAGTTGTATCAAAAGTACCTGCATGACCAACAGGAGGATCATCAAGAATATCAAACGATTTGAATAAATAGGCGTAATTATAAAGAGTAAATGGCCCATTTCCAGCGTCTGTCTGATTTTCTTCGAGCCACCGCACATCATAAGACTCAATGATTTGTCTAGTCTTCTTGTTATACACTCTGTATGCTGTCTTATTTTCATGAGCGGCCTTCCCAGCATATCCAATGAAATAACATTCATCTCCCCTAGCGTCAAACTTTGGTATAGATTCCAGGTGCAGTAGAGTACATGGACAACCGAAAGCTCTAAAATGTCCCACGTATGGTTTCTCGCCAAACATCACTTCATGGGGCATCTTCATGCGCGCTTTGTTGATAACAACTTTGTTTTGAACGTAGCACGCAGTGTTAATGGCCTCTTCCCAGAAGAAAACTGGAAGTTTCGAATCATAAAGCATAGTTCGAGCTGCTTCTATCAGAGTTCTATTCCTTCGTTCAGCAACTCCATTTTGCTGAGGAGTTCTAGCAGCACTGTACTGTCTAGCAATTCCCTTTTCAGCACAAAAGAAATTCAACTCAGCATTCTTGAATTCGGTTCCATTGTCGCTTCGAATCCCTTTCACTTTCTTGCCAGTCTGATTCTCCATAAAGATTATGAATCTCTTGACTAGTTCTGCAGTCTCACTTTTGTTAACTAAGAAAAAAACCCAAGTAAAACGTGAGTAATCATCAGTAATTACAAGATAGTAAGACTTTCCAGACAGACTGAGCACATTCACTGGACCAAAAAGATCCATGTGAAGAAGTTGCATTACACTGTTAATAGTGTTGACAGTTTTAGGAAAGTGTGGTTTTCGATGCTGTTTACCCTTTGCACAAGAAACTCATTTTTCGAAAGTTATGAAGTCTTTTACAGGTAGACCCCTTACCAACCCCATTTTTGCAAGACGGTTAAGATTTTTTACATTGGAATGTCCCAAACGACGATGCCACAGCATAGCATTGTGCTCAGAGATTTTGGTAAACAAACAGGCAACGCCTTCAGTGGGAGGTTTGTTCATGTCAATGACATAAGCGTTGCCTTTTCGTTCAGATTTCAATAAAATCCATTCATCAGGAATGACCATTCCTGGTTTCAGAATAAGACAGTGTTTATCAGTAAAATGAGTTGAGTAACCGTTGTCGCATATTTGAGCAACACTTAGCAGACTATGCTTCAACTCAGGAACGTAGTTGACATCTTTGAAACAGAGATCACCATTCTTGACTGTGCCTCTTTGTGTGATTTTTCCTTTCTCGCCACCCGCAAACGCGACATATCCTCCACTAAATTCTTCAAGATCAGAAAGTTGAGATATATCGCCAGTCATATGTGTGGAACAGCCACTGTCAATGACCCAAAGTCGAATGACAGCCCTCCATAGCCGTTCCTGCACATTACGCGGTTTTAGTTAAACGTTGGTACCCAAGCCATAGATGTGGTGGGTACACCCTGTGCATTAACATACGTTACTTGCATCCAAATCAACTTTTCTTTAGAGTAGATAGGTTTATCATTGATGCACGATGATTTAGGAGAGTTGTTTGGAACATTATTCTTAGGTTTCCAAACTTGCCTGGAACTTTCCAATTTCTTGGATGTTCTGGACGAAATATAGTTTGAGTTTGGAATCCTATTATTTGATTTCATTTTCATTTGTTTAGCTTTGTTCCAATCTCCATCAGAAGGCTTCATTTTGGAGTTCAGCTTCCTAACAGGTTTAGATTTTGAAGTCTTGTCCTGTTTTGGATGCTTGACATTTCCTTTTGGAGCCTTCTGATGCTCTCCTCTTTTTAGTTTATCAGGACGATGCTGACAATTTCTTGCAATATGTCCAGCAATTCCACACGTGTAACAAATTTGTCGCTTCACATGTGGTTTTGCTTGACATCCATCAGACTTTGCAGAACCTGAGGGCTTGTGTGGTTCCTGAGATGCAAACGAGACATGTTTAGATTTGTCCTTAGAAATGGAGTGACACTTAGTTTGTTTGTTGGATGTTGATTTTGGAGGAACATATTTAGATTGTTTCACCAAAAGATTTTTAGATTTATCAACTTTATTAGGCAAAACAACTGAATTCAAATCCACACAAATAGAACCAAAATAAATGTCAGAACATTCATCGCTCTTAAAAACAGAGCCCACACAATTCAAAGCATCAGAAGAAATTGAAATATTGTTTAACTTTTCAGAAATTAAAGAATTGTTTTTCTGAATTTTATTTTTCAAAACAACGTCGTCCCCATCATCTTCATCTACCCAATCTTCAACAATTACTTGGTCTGCATTTGAAGCAACAGGGTTAGTATCATTGATTTTCTCATAAATAGGGTCACTGGATGCTACAGAATTGCTCTCAGCTTCTTGTGACACAATTGGTTCTAAAGAATCAGAATCGTTTTCTTTTGACCATTCAGCAGAGGCTTCTGTGGTTGCTTTACCATTCAACTCAACAGATACTTCTGCAGTTGTTTCTGATTCTTCTTTGATTGAATGTGAGTCAACAGTTTCAGATGATTCATTTATTGATTCTACTGAAGTAACTGGCTCTGAATTATCATAATCAGTCTTTTCATGGGAATCACTAATTGAATCAACTGAAGCTATTGATTCAGTATGAGATTCTTCTGTTTCCTCAAGTGAAACACGGTTGACACTAACTGATTCACCCATTTCTGATTTCTCGGAAGTGGATGTTTCCGAAGTATTACAGGATGTATCACATGAAGAAACAGATTCATTTCGATTGCCCTTTCTGAATTCTTTCATAAATTCATTCAAACCTTTTATCATGGCAAATTCAATGTTATCCACATTTACCGACTTTCTTACTTCAGGTTCTTGTGTTACAGGTTTATTTTCAGAAGACTTTTGCGAAACCCAATATTCTGTGGTTTCCAACACTTGAAAATGTTTATCAATATCAGCATTTTTCTCAAAATTTAAGGTTTCTGTGTGATTAGAAACATTTTCTGGTTGAACGAATTTTTGTTGATAAGCCTGTTTTTCCAAAATAATTTCAGTTTTGTCAGGCCTGGTGATTTTTATTTTTCGAGACTTGGGAGGTTCAGTTTTCTTATCTTCTGGTTTCCCATATTCCATATATGGTAAATTGTCGATCTCCTCTTCTGTCATGGGAAGTGAGGTATAATTGTCGTTGTATGGTGGAGGTATACATACAAATCCCAATCCTTTATTCCTCACTTCCTTTTTGCTATACTTCAACTGTTTATTAATCATCTTTTCCACTTTTTCACTAGAAACATCAAATTTTTTAAAATTGAATTCAGTGTTTTCAAAAGTTGATTTTAAGTCATTTAATTCAACAGTTAGTTTTTCAGAAAGCTCTTTGAAGTGGAGATATCGACAATTTGCTTCACTCAGATCGCTATGCAACTTTCGGATATCACGCTTTTGCGCCTCCACCATATCCTTGTACCCACCCAGTTTCTTTTTTGCTTCATAACTAGTGGATCGGGCAAAATCAAGTTGCATAACGAGCGATTCAGCATATTCCTTAAAACCTTTTACCTTTTTCTTACATTTATCAGTACAACACACATCGTCTACACATACCTCAGCTTGAGAAGGAGTGTAGTCGTTCATTTGAGCCATGAGGGCATGATAGATCGTTCCCTCAATGTCTTCAGTTGCTGATTCAGCATTTTCTTTCACTTCTGCCACGAGAGCTTGATTTGACTGGTATAACGTATCTGCAGTGATCTGCAAATCATTCATCTGTTGAGACCAATCGAATCCCCTTCCTTCCTGAGCTACTAAGGCTCTTCCAGGATTTGTAGCTGGTTCTGAAGCGATTGTTTGATTTCTTGCATCAGTATTTGAGGATAAAACCTGAGCGGGACGAGAGACGGTGACGTTTGAGGTCGACACAACATTTGGATTTGGTCGAGCGGCTGAAGTAACAGTAACAGTGACATTTGGGTCCGCTCTCTCCCTTCTTGGTTGATTGCATTCTCGAGCAAAGTGCCCAGGCTCATGGCAGTTATAGCATCTGAGCTTAGATTTGTTCCAGCCTAGCTCATTATCAGCAGCATCCCACTTATTTCTACCAGTTTTCTTTATAAAATTTTTGGCTCTAAAAATTGCCATGGCCATTTGCCAAGTGATATCCATTTCTTCAACATCATCAGGATGGATTTCTGGCAGTTCGGTAGCATCAATGTTATTTGACACCCTTCCAGCTATAAACGCGTGGTAACAGTTCATTACCCCTGTCATGAAAGCCATAGCCTGCTCAAATTCCTTTGAATTAGTTGCTGAGGAATTTGTTGCTGAAAAAGCAGTAGTCAGGTTCGAGAGAAATTGAGTAGGTGTAGATGCAGATTGACTAGCAGGCTGTGGAGTAGATTGTGGTTGGGTCACTTGTTGAGCAGGAGCAGGAAAATAGCCAGATTGATTGATGTAATTTCCAAGATTAGCAGGAAACAGCACGGTAGAAGGTGTTTGGAGTGAGCTCATTCCTTGCTGAGACATCAAAGCAGAGTTTGTCAACACACCTGCATTGTTGTAGCTTGCAGTGTGATTGTAAAGTCTCTGTTTATCATCCATCTCATAGGACTTTAGCAAAGAAATCAGCTCAGAGAGAGTCATTCTAGCTAAGTCCCTGGTTCTTTTGATGAGAGTCACATTTGTATCCCAGCTTCGCGGAAGAGCATTAAGCAGTTTCTTGTTGGTAACAGATTTTTCAAGACTGATGTCGTGAGTCTTCATATCACTGACTAAGGCAACAAACCTTTGGATCTGGTTTTCCAAAGTTTCTCCTGGGAAGTGATTGAATAAATTGAACTTTTGATTAAGCATTTCCCTTCGACTTTCCTTCATTTCTTCATTTCCCTCATAGACAGCTAGCAGAGCTTCCCACATTTCCTTAGCAGTCTTGCAATCACGAACTCCAATGCCAACTTCTGGTGCAAGAGCAGAGTGCAGCATCGCATGGGCCTTGTGATCAATATCTTGCTTTTCACGGTCTTCATCAGTAAACATAGACTCAGGCTTAGGCGCAGTTGTTCCCTCAGCTTCATTCACGACATAAGTAATCACAGTTGGTCCATTGCAAATGGACCTCCACGCCTTTGGATCCTTGATTTTCATATATTGAATGAACCTAAACTTCCATTCTGAAAAGGATCCCCCAGAAATGAGCCTGGGAACCCTATTGTTAGTTCCAATGATGTTATCTAGGTCCTGATTAATAGCAGCAATTTCAGTCAATCCCAATTGATTAGTTTGTGCCATTTCTGAAAAAAATAGTTGAATGTATAAGTGACAGTAAGATTAAATGTAAAACTCAAATAAATATCACTAATGATCACAATACAGTTCAGAAAATAATTCAGATGGTTCACAATAATTCAGAATTCAATTCAAACAGTTCACTAGTTCAAATAGTCCAAACCACGTGAATGGGTCCAATTCCGATCGCACAAGATGAATCACACAAGACACCTTTCACCTGATCCTTTGTCCAATCGTACAAGATGGATCGCACAAGATGAGTCGCACAAGACTTCTTTAATTTGAACCTTTTGCCAAACGCACGAGTTATAATGAACCTTTTCAATATAAGCCTTTTACTCCACACAAGAAGTCCAGTCGCACAAGAAGTCCAGTTGCACAAGAAGTCCAGTCGCACAAGATCACGGACACCGGTTCAATATCAACAGTGAAGCGCACAATATCTCCTCAATCGCACAAGACGTCTTCAATCGTACAAGAGTTCAATGTTGGGCCTGTATTCTTAACAGCCCAAACAATTTTCAACGCACAATCCAAAACTGATCGCACAAGATGAATAGTTGGGCCTCAGTGCTTTGAGGGCCCAAAACACCAATCGTACAAGCTCTTCAGTCGTACAAGCTGAGTTTGGAAAGATAATATTCCCAATTTTTCAACTAAAATACCGAAAAATCTGCTGAATTTAATTTTGAATCCTTTCGAAATTTCCTACAACAACTTTCCAAACTATCTGCAAACACAGTCAACTTTGCAAACCAAAAGATCAAACCCACAAATTATTCAAGATTTCTAATGAATATTTTATGAATCTTGAAGCACAAAAACAGAAATTTTAAAAATTTTCGAAAAATCTTTAAAACAGAAATGACTTGTTTGATTAAAGATCTTTATATTTTTATCTAAACTAGACTTTTAGAATTAAGATTCAATACTCAAACCTCAATTTTGATCCTTAGAGAAAATTGTTCGCACAAAAACTTTCACCAGAATAAAACAGAATATCAGATTTGTATTAAACAAGACAAAATTTTCTCTAAAAGATCAGTATCGTGCTTCAAATGGGTTGATAAACAGACAGAAATACGCAGATTTTTACCAAAAGAAATTAACTACTCAACACTTTTCGATCCAAATGAACAGTTGACAGAAGTAGATAACAAAATGAAACCAAAATCAGTCAAGAAATCAGACCTTTTCTGTCGAACTTCAAGCACAATCAGCAGCAATATCAACCTTCAATCTTCAAGATATCCGATCCAACCGAGCCTTCGTGAGACTACTTAGGCTCTGATACCAATTGTAAGTACAGGAACTATACAATCGAATATCAAACACCAAACTAGTAGCGGAAATACAAGTAAGATGTCGAAGATTGAAACACAAAGTATATTGATTCAAGAACAAGAGCACACGATTCCTAGAACCGTCTGGTACTCAAAACGCACAAAGGGCAAAAGTTTGCTAGTGAATCAACAACCTCAAAATGACTAAGGACTCCCCTATTTATACTAACATAGGAGATCCATGAACATTGGGCCAAGCCCATACCCCATAGACACCAAAACAACCAAACAAGCCCACTATACATATCGACCCCAAAACAAACTAGATAGCCCAAGACAGACGCAAACCTATACAAAATAATACCCTTACAAGCGTTGAAAGATGTTTTTCTAAATTGAATGAGCCCGGAAAATTTGAACAATGCTATGGTTTGTGAGGTCGAAAAAGAAACTTTTAATGAAGTAAAAGACGACGATGTGATGGAACGATTCCAAACTCTGAAAAAAGAAGAGGATAAATCTATTAGATATTTGTTTTACTTTATTTATTATCGTTTTTTTATTGTTGTATAATTGCACGTTAAAAAAAATTTGGGACAACCCTAAATTAATAGGCTAGCTCCGCCACTGAATGAAATAGTGATCTAGATCCATTGGTATATACTTTTTTACATCCGACACGGATTAAAAGAAATTCGTGGTTTAAAAAGTATATATTTTTTCGCTAACATAAAAAACTCGAAATAAAGCTAGATTCCGGTGGGTCGGCATGAGACTAAAGGGTATGGTGAGGCCCATCCCCATGAGGATGGGCCGCCACCCGGGCGCCACATCACCGGCTCGTGGAGGATGAGCCTCCTTAACTTTTGAGGGGGGTGGAGGATGGGGCTACCCCACCTCAATATTTTATAATTTTCTAAGTGTTTTTTTATTAACTTAATAAAAACTTTATAAAAGTTAAAAAATACAACATAAAACAACATAAATAAAGTCATTTCATAACATAAAAAAATTACATTTCCTAAAAAAAAAAAAACATTTCCGAAAAATAAAAAAAATTACATTTCCTAAAAATAAAAATAAAAACCTACGACGTCCATTTTTTCTTCACATCTTCCTTCATCCTCCGATACACCCCTCGTTCATCTTCCGGAACCGAGTCGAGATCCAACCTCATTATCCTAAAATCCTCCGCTCGAGCATAGTCGGCCGACACGTTTTTCTTGTGACTATATTTTTCGGCCGCAAAGTCTTTAAACGAACGGAATTCGGAAATCAACTCGTCAATTTTCGAAGACGCCTTCCCGCCACCTCCACCCTAGCCGCCCCATTTTGCCGTCCCAAGGTTAAGAACGTCCTCGTCGCTACTCCCACTAGGACGATTGATGTAAAGTGGGTTATAAATCCCGATAAAATCATTCACGCACTTGTTCATTTTCCGCCACTTGGCCGATACGGATTCGAGATCACGGTAGGGGCCATCCCCCATAAGGTTATTAAATCTATCCGTACATGCCTTCCAAAAACTAGAACCCGTTTGATTGTTCCCTAAAATTAAAAAAAAATTTACATTAGTAAAACTAAAAAATAAATATTTTTAAATTTAAATTAAAAAAAAATTAACTTTGGTTCATACCGACAATCGGGCAAGTTGAGGCCTTAACATACGCAATTGCTAGCGCCTCCTCCTCTACTTTTGTCCACTGTCTCGGCTTTGCTCTCGAACCGCTTTTTTTTTGCGGTGTCGGGTTCGGTTTCACCCGCCTTCCACTTCCCCGTGTTTTTTTTTGCGCTTGAGTTCTTTAGGTGGCGATTCGGGGACGACTTCATCATCATCGTCAAGCTCCACCGAGGGTTGCGGTTGGGAAGTTGGCGGTTGCGATTGGAATTGATGAAGTTGAACCGAGTTGCGTTGCATGAATTGTTGGAGATTGTTGCATTTGTTGAAGTTGGGACATTTGGGAGAAGGCGTTAGGTGATTGTTGGAAACCCGAAAACGTAAATTGTGGATTCCCCCACGAAGGATCCATAGCCGGAGTGAAAGCGGGACTCGAAAAAAAGTTAGGATTGTTCGGGTTGGGGTTGTTTGGGTTGAAGGGATTCATGATTGTATAAAAAATGGGATTGTTTTTTATAAAAAAAGGATGAGAGAATTGGAGAAGAATGGAAGAAATGAGAGAAGAATGGTATAAAATGGATGAGAATGGTATATATTTAAATTGAAAAATGTAATTTTTTTTATTTAAACTATCCGTTAACCAAAGGATATAATTTTGAAATCTGGCCCGTCGAGTTCGTCTGTGGGCTGCCGGTCAAGCCGGGATGGGGCGAGGGGGGCGGTGTGGGGGACCGGCGCTAGAGGTGCACAAAATAACCGGTTAATTAACCGTAACCGGTTATTAACCGAAACCGTAACCGGTTAATAACCGATTTAGGAATAACTGGTTCAATAGGTTATTTAACCGTAGGTTAGTAACCGGTTATAAGTGTTTAGTATAATAACCGGTTATTAACCGGGTTTTTTTTAAACCGGTTTTTTAACCGAAAAAATAATTGAAAAATTCAAAAAAAAGGCAAAAAAAACCGGTTAATAACCGAAAATAACCGGTTAATTAACCGAACCGGTTAAAGTAATTAACCGGACCAGTTAAAAAAAGAACCGGTTAAAGTCAAAAAGTCAAATTAACCGGTATAACCGGTTAACCGATCCGGTTATTAAAATTAACCGGTTTGTGCACCTCTAACCGGCGCCGGGCCAAAGCCGGCCCCCATACCGCTTAGTCTGAGATAATGTTCAGGACTTCAAGTGATTTGGATAAGAGAAACAGTTGATTTGGCAGGTGATTAAGGTTGTAATTGGTGGATAAAGGAGTTAGTACTGTACAAGTTGAAATCATGGGATGCTTTATTTAACATCATGGTCACTTGGGTGATATGACTGACGACGACCCCTATATCTTAGGGTGTACGGGCTGGAAGCGGCAAGGGGTGCAACAAGCCCCTTTGCCGTTCGGGGAACACCGCCGACGTATTAGTTTGCCGCGCGGGCATAAAGGTAAGAGGGGAGAGTTCATCGCTTGCGGGGACTTGAGGGAGAGGGGTAAGTGGTGGGGCCCAGTATCTTCTCAATCAGTCATGTTTTTTTTTTAAATGGTTTGAGAAACCATCCGCTATGTTTTTTGGGCAACAAGAGATAATAAAAGGGGAAATAACATGTCATATTATGATTAGGTGGGTGAAAGAGGCTTCAATATTTTATTTTTTTATATATTTTCCACCATGATTTTTAAACGGGTATAACTTTTTCTTACGGTAATTTTTTTTTTAAATTACACCAAATTAAAGGTGATTAAATTATCTTTAATTTGATGTAATTTTTTTCTAAAAATATGTCGGATTAAAAAGTTATACCCGTTTTCTATATATATTTTCCATCACGATTTTCAAACGAGTATAACTTTTTCATGCGATGATATTTTTTAAAAGAAATTATACCAAATTAAAGATATTTTTATCATCTTTAACTTGGTGTAATTTTTTTTTAAAAATATTAACGTATGAAAAAGTTATACCCGTTTAAAAATCATGGTGGAAAGTATATAAAATATAAAATGTTGAAGCCTTCTTAAAGCCTTTACAATACATGCCGAAGCCTCTTTAAACCCTTTACAATGCACGTGACGCAATGTGGTTGGTTCATTCGAAGAGTCTTTGTAAAGACGCTGTAGCAGCCTCAATTTCAGTGAGAACGCTCAGGAAGACGCTTCAGTGGGCTAATTTTACAAATTTGACTTGTGAATGGCTAGTTTCGTGATTTCCCTATATCTTATTCCCAAATCCTTTTATACTCTATCTCTCTCTATATGTATATATATAGAGAGGGATAGAGATTGAGAGATGTGTGAATATTAACTCTTTTTTTTTTTTAAATTTCGTAAATTCTCATTGTCAATATGTATATATAGAGAGAGATAGAGATAGAGATAGAGATAGAGATAGAGATGAGAGATGTGTGAATATTAACTAACCTTTTTTGAAATTTCGTAAATTCTCATTGTCAATGTATGACTGTATGTTTACTCAATGGACTAATATTTTCGTTGCCGTACATTTTTTTTTGCGTTAAAATTTATTTGCATGATATGTTTGTAAAATATTGTTAATTTTTGAATTTTTTGTTCTTAAAGTAAAAGTCATTTTAGTTAGGAGGCAATTGTACATAGTTTATATACAATAAACTACTATAAACGCTTGAATCTTGTGTTGTTTATCGCTAATTATCAATGTTTATAAACGGTTAAAGCCGAAGCAAATCTACTAGTTCACCCGGTTTATAGGGTTAAAGCAACGGTTAAAGCCGAAGCAAATCTACTACTAGTTCACCCGATTTATAGTTATATGGTTAGGCTAACAGTATACGATTTAAGAAAACGGTTTTAACGTTCCAGGTCAGGTTGCGGTTTGGAATTGGCTAAGCTGATCACTAAAAAATGTTCATGCCCAAAATTAAAATTCATTTCGATACACATGCCACGATAAGATCAAATATTTCCAATCTAAAAATTAGCAACCAATTGTTGCTTTCTCTTCTTGTAATTTATACATTGTGAGTTTTTCAAAAACATTGTTGCATTTTTCATTTTTAATATAAAGGTTTTTATTTTTTACATTTTAACCCCTATGACTTTTTTACCTTTAACCCAAAACATTTCATTTTTTACAATTTATCCCCAACATTTTTTTTCAACTTCCTAACCCCATAATTTTCATCTTTCGCAAGTTTTTTCGTTTTACGTTTCGTTTTAAATTTTGTCAGTTAACACGTCGCAACGTGCATGTGGGGTTTAACGTTTTTTTCGTCTGTGCTTCCCGTTTGACAGGCCAGTCGCAACGCGTTAAATGTTTTCCGTTTGACAAGTTCGTCGCAACGCGCGGGTCCTAAATCAACTTAGTTATTGTTTTCTACGTTTTATGTTTATGTCTAATTTCTTCGCATTAGCACGCAGCAACAGGCGTGCGTGATTCAACGATTTTGCGTCTGTTTTTCATTCGGTGTTATTTTTTACATTTTTATTTATTTTATTTGTACGAGTTCTTCTGATGTTGGTGGTCGCTTGCTGTGGTGTGGCATTAGTGCTACTTAGCACGATTTTACAAACATATTTATTTTTTTACTAATACTTTGTGTCGAGTTTACCATTATACCTCCTTTACTTAAGAAAAAATAATTTTTTTACATGCATATTTTTATGTACGTGTCTGTATAAATTCAAATTTCTCTACGTTTCTACATAAACTTTTTCTATAAACGAGTCAGGTTAAATATAATACGTTTTCGTTTAAAAAACCATTTTTTACGTGTAAATTTTTATGTGTGTTTCGGTATAAATTCGAGTTGGTGTATGTTTCGATGTAAACTTTTTTTGGAAACGAGTCAGGTCAAAAATAATATGTTTTTGTGATTATTTTATGAATGTTTGTAAACTTTGTTTTGATCCGAGTGGAGTAAAATTGTGGTTTCTTTTTTTCCTTTTCTAAAAGCTCTAATTAATCTCTTTTGATTATACGTGTCAGTTTTTTCTATTATCCCGTTACGTTTTCTATGTATGACTCAGGTCACATATTATATGTTATGATTGTACATGTTTTGATTCAATCGCAATGCTTATATAGGTTACACTTAGTTCAATCAAATATGTTGAAACACGTGTTTTCATATAATAACAAATCACATAACGTTTGGACTAATCTATTCGATGTTTGTGATATACCCGCGCCGCAATGCGCGCGTGACTTATTGCTAGTTACAATCAAAGTCAAAGATTAGACTGAAAGAATACACAACTGTTAGCGGCTCATTACCTACATATACATTTATAAGTGAAAAAGGAATAGTGCCAGGCACCTACATATACATTTATAAGTGAAAAAGGAATAGTGCCAGGCAATTTCCTATTGGACCAACCCTTTTTAATTTAATTTTATTCCCAGTTTAAAATGACGCTTTCGTCCTTCGTTTAAAAATACGTTTTTGCCCCCACCTAAAAATTACCTACATATACATTATAATTTTGCCCCTAGCTCAAAATTACGTTTTTGCCCTCGAGTCAAAAACTCATTTTTAATTTTGTTCCCAGTTTAAAATTACGGTTTCACCATCCGTTTAAAATTACGTTTTTGCCCCCAGTTCAAAATAAAATATTGTTTTTCCCTCTAGCTCAAAATTACGATTCTACCCTCATCTCCAAATTACGTTTTTGCTCACAGTTCAAATATTTTCAAGTTGAGGGAATAGTCTGGCACTTCCCTATTGGACCAATCCATTTTTTTTTAATTTTATTCCCAGTTTAAAATTACGCTTTCGTCCTTCGTTTAAAATTTCGTATTTGCCCCCAGCTCAAAATAAAATTATAATTTTGCCCCTAGCTCAAAATTACACTTTTTCCCTCGGTTCAAAAACTCATTTTTAATTTTGTTCCCAGTTTAAAATTACGGTTTCGCCATCCGTTTAAAATTACGTTTTGCCACCAGTTCAAAATAAAATGTTGTTTTTTCCTCTAGCTAAAATTACGATTCTACCATCCGCTCAAAATTACGTTTTTGCCCACAGTTCAAAATAAAATTATGTTTTCCACCCTAGCTCAAAATTATGATTTTCCTCTCAGTTTAAAATTATAATTTCACCTCCGGTTCAAAATAAAATTACGATTTTGCCCTCTGTACAAACATACATGTTATGAGAGAGAAATATTCAGTTTATTGCCCCGTAACGCGGGCGGGGCAAAAACTAGTGTGAAGAATAAAGGTTAGGTGTCATGTACCCCATCAACACTTACGAGTTTTGACAAAATGTGACCTAAGTGATTCGTACAATAAAGATTTAGGGGTTGTTTGGCAACTTCTGAATGGTTTAGTGCTAAACTATTAAGGGATCTGAACCATTAAGTGCTGAACTAGTAAGAGGAGAGCCAGTATAATGTTTAACCATTCAGATGCAATTGTCTGACCAATTAAGATTAGAGGTCTTAACCAGTATAATGTTTAACCATTCAGAGACAAATTTCTGAACCATTCAAACACCTGCATACAAAACAAACAGTCTGAACCATTAAGTGCTAAAACAGTAAGAGGTCTGGACCATTAACAACCTCATTAAAAGATAAACAAACAGCCCTGTAGGATCGAATCGCGACCCAAATGAGTCAATCAGAAGAGCTCTAATCCGTTTCAGAGGCGGAAACTAAGAAACGGACTTGAAAAAACAGCTTGTTTCACTTAATTCTGCATTGTATATTGATTTCACAGCGATTACAAACAAACGGCACTTCAGCAGCAGTTCTGTACCGGAAAACAAGATCGTTCCAAATGATTACGCTCGAAAGGTTTATATAGGGGTAGGGGTTCCGCTTGAAAGTATCATGAGACAGTTCAAGCGGAATCACAACAATCTGATTTCGCTTGAAAGTGTCTCATGACAGTTTCAAGCGGAATCACCTCTTCGAGCGAAATCACATCTTCGAGCGAAATCAGAACAATTAGACACCTAAATCTCGTATTTTCTCTAACAACGTGCCCTGATCTAACAAATATAGAACTAGACTCGATACAAGACGAAGTCGACAGACGTATGCACCAACAAACTCCCCCTCGGATGTTGACGAGTCTTAAGTGTCGAGTCTTCAACGTCTTCAGTCTTTATCAGCCTTTAGGCTCTTTCTTCCAGAATCTCAATCTGACTCTTGCATCTTCAGACTCTCTCTTTCTAACAGACTCCCCCTCAACTTGTGCTAGGATCGTAGTCTGGCTTTCACAGGATCAGGATCGGAACCTGGCTTTCTACAAATACCGAGTCTTCATGTATCGGAACCTGTCTCTCCTCCAGCTCAGGTTATCCTGCACATCCTCTACCCAACACATAAGATTTATAAAAGATAAAATATAACAAATTTAGAAATATTGCTAATCACTTGAAGACACAACCCTGAATACATCATTTTCAAGTAACAAACAAAATGATTTATCATGTCAATTTCTGATGAACCACTTGAATATATATCATTTTCATTTCACACATCTTCAAACAAACTTTCCCAAACCTGTTCGTCATGTTTAGCACTCGGAATTTTGAAAATCAGCTTTCCAACATCAGTTGTCTAAAATCTTTTTGAATTTTTCAAAATTTATGCTAAAACACACCGAAAATCTTTTTGGATTTTTGATATAACCGAAATGAAATGCAGCAAAGAAATATTTACATACAAAATTTTTTAGAGTTTGCGTAAGAGGATCATATCAGTTTTTGAGACAAATCACCAACACCGTTAAGCTTTAATCATTTTAAGTTTTAAACGATTCACTTAGATTGTCAGTATACTGATCCACTTAAATTTTCACACAAAGTTCAACTGTTTCGAGATACGAGATTAATGTATTAAGCACTTAAACTTATTCGCGTGTCCCACCTCAGAATATACTCCCGTATCCAGATCCCAATATTCAGTCTTACAGGTGAGTATGCCTAGATGATATCTGTAAGGGGTTAATTGCGAAACCGTGAGAGCTCAGTTCATAGCTTCCGTTCAGTAGAGAGATGACGGCTCGACTTTTGGTGGGTCCCCTTTAGAGGATCTTTTTTTACAACAGCATTGATTAGCAATTTTATTGTCACATCATTTATGCTGAGGGCGGCGCTATTTTTCAAGCAAGCGAAAAGTATTCTCCGGGGACTAGGCCATTGCTTCCGCATTATCAGAAGTCCCGGGATAATACCCCAGATATCACTAAGCATAAAGACCTAGTATCTCAGAAAGAGGGGCCCTTCAAACAAGATTTCGGGGGTTACCCATATATCCGAGAGATGTTACCCACGAATTAAGCAAGTTTGAATTTAGGTTTATATCTCGTCACAATCTACTAAATGTGCAAAAACCTACTGGCACATCATCAGTGAGACCGTTTATCACTTTTTAACTTTCCATTTCTTTAGCATGTCGTGATCGTCCACTGATGTACTATCATTTCCTCTTTTATATAACAAAACTCATTTTTGATTTTATCATGTTTTTGGCTTTTTCAAATTTTCTAATGTTTTTGGATTTTCTGTGAAATTTTTTACTCCCCCTAAAATGCAAACACATTTTAGGAAATTTGAAAACAAACTGTACAATAAAATGACAACCAATATCGAATTACTTCACTTCGCCATCCTCTTGGCATAAACAATCAGAACTCCCCCTCACAACAAACTATTTTCCCATTGATTTCAAAACACTTAAGTTTGTTTTAATCAAATGGTTTTTCCGGAAAATTAGTTTTGTTGATTTTCAAACCACTTGTAGGTTAGGGGATAAACTCATCATTTTTTCTCCAAAATACCACTTCACCTTGATTAACCATTTGAAGATGAAAACCTTCTTCAACCGCTTTCAGGTTCACTTACCAACCATAACCACTTGTAAATCAAAATATAACAATATAATGATATCACCTGTAAATTTACCAAACAAGCATTTCAAGAATGATGTCGATTCCTGCTCCACTATTACCAACCTGGGAGCTCCGGCAAGTCAGGTATTTAATCAAACATTATGTCCACCCAAGCCTGGCCAACCTTGGGTGATTTTGGTACGCATCTATCCCACCAACATTTTGATTTATAAAACTCTTTAGCATCCTTTACCTTCCTATCAACCATCTTCCCAAAAATATGTTTGACTTTCCCATTGAAAGCCTTCTCAACATCAAATTCTCCCTTATCAGCGAAGAATTGATTTGAGATCTCTTCCTTTCCCACTTTTGACATCAGATTTTCCTTTGACAATTTAGGAAAATTTTCATCGTTCATCACAGGAACGGAACTCACAATCTTTTTCTCAACCAAAAACTCCTCTGATTTTATGGAATCAGATTCATTGTCAGAACAACTATCTGTTTTAACAATCCACTTTTGTTTACTCAAATCACCTCTTCCTTTGTTAAACCGTTTTGAACTTTCTCCTTCCTCAGAAGTAGAATTTTCAAACTTTTTAACATTTTTCAAAGATAGTTCTTTCTTATCAACAAATTTTCTTCTCGAATCAAAGTTAGAAGAAACTCCCTGTTCTTTGTAGTTGGACTTGGGACAATTCCAAGCTATGTGTCCAACTTCTTGGCATTTGAAACAGGTTCTTCTATCAACTCTTTGAGCAAACTTTCTCACATTCTTCTTCACTTCAGCAAGAAACTCTTGATTCGATTGTTTCCAGAATGGTTTCTTTTGTTCTTCTTCTGAACTTCCTCCTGAAACAAATTTTGTATTTAGTTTATAAATTTTCTGATTTTTATAATTTTCTGATGAATTGAAGCCAAGACCTTTCTTTTTGAGATTACCATTACGGTTTGATTTCTTTTGAAAACCATAACCACAATTATAACCCATTTTCTTGTTTACTCTCTGTTGAATTCTTGAAGAAGTGTACTTGTTAGGTTTTCCATCAAGATTTAAATCTTTTATTTCAGAAATATTAATTTCTGTCAGTTTGAAAACCTGTTTGATCATTTCAGTTTTTACACTTCTTATTGGAAATTCATTATCAGAATATAATTTGTCTGAATCATTCAAAGTATAAACTACTTTGATTGAACCATCACTCAAATTAGATCTTGATAACAAGAATTCCTTATTGTAAACCCTCTTGACTGGCGAACTCGGACTCTTCTCAGACGAACTCGAACTATCTGACTTAGATTCCAACTTTGACCCTTCATCCATATCCAACACCTGATCGACAACTTTCTTAATTAATTCAGACTCATGATCAGTGTCAGACGCTGTGAATGTTACATCAATATTGTCTGGTAATTCATCAATGATTTCAGACTTTAACTTGATGTTGAGAGCATTATTGACACGTTCCTCGTTTGGATTTCTGGGAGAATAACTTTCAAATATCGGGGGCGGACATCTGTTATACTTGACACTTTGTGTCTTACCAGTATCCTCTTCTTTTTCTTTCTTCTTGAAAGCTTCAAGACCTGCAACAGTAGGATAAACACGATCAATCAAATAATCACATGTAGTATAACTCAAAAGTAATCGTTTAATCCTTTCACTCTCAATCTTCTCAAGTTCCAAGTCTTGCTTCAGCTTAGCACAATCTTCAATATACTCATTGATGACGCTCTGCTTTGTCATTAATGTTGCGCTCATTTTTTCAGTTGCTTTTTCAATTTCTGAATTTGTCTTTTTCAGACCATCAACTGTTCTATTCAGCACATCGTATGACTCTTTCACATACTTCACATCAGACAGTAAATCTTCTTTAACTTTCTCTAATTTAGCAATCTTCTTGTCTTTCTCCTCACAATCTTTGCAAGATTCTGAACATTTTAAACATGGTTTTTCAACTTCAACCACTTTTTCAACTATCTTCTCAACTTCGATAGTCTTTTCTACTTCAACAAGTTTCTCGACTTCAATAATTTTTTTCAACTTCAACTATCTTTTCAACAATTTTTTCAACTTCGACAAGTTTCTCAACTTCGACTATTTTCTCTACCACTTTCTCCACTTCAACAATTTTTTCTATTGCATTTTCAGTCACTGCTTCAACTTTTGTTTCTCCAGCTTTTGTCTTCGCCTTTTCATCAGCGAGTAACTTTGCTTCTTCCAGCTCCCTCTTTAAGCGGGCAATCTTCTTCTGATTCAGCATCTCAACTTTATCTGCATAGAAAAAATTAAAACTGTCAGGATCAATGCTTTTTCTACATTTGTTAAGATATTCTTCCTCATCATCAGTATCAACATCACTTCCAAGATCTGGAAAAATCGGGATTCTTTTCTGATTAGTCTCATCTTCACTCAGAATTTTAGCAACAAGAGCTGTTTCAGGTATGTATTTGTCCCAACTAAATCCCTCAGCAACAAACTCATCATCTTGATCTATTATCCCAAAATAAGCTTTCTTATTTGCATCTTCGATCATTTTTCCATGAGCAGTTTTCTGATCCTTTTGTTGAGGTTGTTGATCAATCTGATGAAAGATTGATTTATGATAATAATTGCTCTTTTCTTGATTCCCAGTTGCTTCTTGGTTTTTACATTCTCTCTTAAAATGGCCCTTACCTTTACAACGGAAACATGTAACTTTTGATTTGTCAAAACCTAATGGAGAGGCAGCCATTCCTCGAAACTCATCTCTGCCAGTAATTTGTTGAAACTTTTCTGCTCTCCTACATACACTAGCCAAACACCATTTCACACCCATCAACTCAAGTTCTTCTGCATCGATTTGGTCATAATCTTCTTTCGTAAGCATCGGATTTCCAATTCTTCCTGCAACTAAGCTTTCATATGACTCTAACATGACGACAAGAGATGCCATGTGTTGCTTAGCCAATTCAGGAGACAGGTTGTGACCATTCTGAATGTGCAAAGTCACATTGCATTGTAGATTTGTAGCATTCTGCTGTTGAGGACTTGATGTTGTGCTATTTGGATCAAAACTTGAAAACGATGAAGAATATCCACTACTATTAGTTGTGGTGCTACCATTTGGACTAGATGAACCATCAGCACTAAAACCAGTTTGGATTTTTGGACTTTGGATGGAGGTAGCTTCACACTTGTTTCCTCGGTAATACAAACTAACATCTTGTTTGGCATTTGGATTTGTCATGACAGCAGTTTTTTGAATATCTAATTCCTGTTCTTCAATTTTCTGAATGAACTGTGCCAAATTCATACTCTCGGATTTCCTCATGAGTTTCACAATCATCAAATAAGTTCCCCACTTGTGCTGTGGTAAAGCTTCAGCTAGTTTATCAACCCACTCATCATCCTCTTTCTTAATGTCCAATCTACCCATTTCCAATACCAGATGACAATATCTATCAATTGTCTGCTTTGTTGTTTCATGATCAAAAGCTGTAAACATATCAAATGATTTTTTCAATAAAGCCTTTTTGTTTTTGATAATATCTGCACTCCCTCTGAATTTCTGAATCAAAGCTTCCCAAATTGATCTAGCTGTACCATTATGTTGAAGCAAAACAAAAATATCTTCTTTAACTGCTTGCTGAAGAATGCTGATCATCATCTTTTCACTTGTGTATTTCAACTTGTCAACTTCTGAAAAATCATTAAAACCCTTTTCAAGCCCACGTTCATTCTTTGGTGTTTCGTAATCTTTCAGCAATGAACACCATGCATCAAATTTGTATGCCTGAACCCAGTTCTCAAATCGACTTTTCCATCCCTGAAAATCCTCAATGTACATCAGTTTCGGTGGTTTCTGATGAGTTCCCGTCTCATTCTCACTGTACAATGTTTCAGCAGCAGTAACAGGTGCAACGGGTGTCGCAAACGCATTGTAGAATTCTTCAGCCATGATTCGGTAACACGTTTTTCAAAAACAGTCAATTTCAAGCGAAATAAGATCTTCAAGTTCAAGCGGAATATCAAAATTCCTTTCAAGCGAAATCCCAATTCACAACTTCAAGCGGAATTAGCAATTGGAGCGGAATCACACGTATCTTTTCAAGCGGAATATCCAAATAACAATTTTGGGGCGGAATCACTAATTTGGAGCGGAACCAGTTGAATTTGGAGCGGAATCACTAATTTGGAGCGGAACCAGTGCACTTTCGAGCGGAATAAGATCTCCTCGAGCGGAATCAGACTATGTTCTTTCGAGCGGAATCACTTCTCGAGCCCATTTCTACTATTTTTAATTCGAATTTTGTTCGGGTTTTTTCAAGGCTTTGTTAATATGCAATTTTATACAATCTATGAAAAATTTGGCCGATTTTAACCGTGAAAACTTATTCAGATGAAGAAAGAAGGTGTAGAAGTGAGAAAATGCCATGAAAACAGGCTGATATATGCAGAACTCCTCCTCCTGAGCTCTGATACCAATTGTAGGATCGAATCGCGACCCAAACGAGTCAATTAGAAGAGCTCTAATCCGTTTCAGAGGCGGAAACTAAGAAACGGACTTGAAAAAACAGCTTGTTTCACTTAATTCTGCCTTGTATATTGATTTCACAGCGATTACAAACAAACGGCACTTCAGCAGCAGTTCTGTACCGGAAAACAAGAACGTTCCAAATGATTACACTCGAAAGGTTTATATAGGGGTAGGGGTTTCGCTTGAAAGTATCATGAGACAGTTCAAGCGGAATCACAACAATCTGATTTTGCTTGAAAGTGTCTCATGACAGTTTCAAGCGGAATCACCTCTTCGAGCGAAATCAGAACAATTTGACACCTAAATCTCGTATTTTCTCTAACAACGTGCCCTGATCTAACAAATCTAGAACTAGACTCGATACAAGTCGAAGTCGACAGGCGTATGCACCAATAAGCCCCTTAGATGATATGACTCCAAAGAAGTTATGTGAATAGTTAAAGAT
Source organism: Helianthus tuberosus (assembly GCA_030545235.1). Classification (NCBI taxonomy): domain Eukaryota; kingdom Viridiplantae; phylum Streptophyta; class Magnoliopsida; order Asterales; family Asteraceae; genus Helianthus; species Helianthus tuberosus. The sequence goes on from CM060403.1 coordinate 74,502,271, forward strand.
AAAATGGCAGTTCAACTCAAGATGATAATTACAAGACATAGACAGAGGATCAAATTAAGGAAAAGCATTACTAGAAAAGAAAATAATCGTGAGAGAACTTGTGGTGCGCAAAAACCAGTATTCCCAGTTTGCGTTAGGGGAGAAACCGGATTTAGCGACTAGAATTGCAGCTTTTGTTACTAGTTTCTTTGCGATCGCCATTGTTTGCAACCGGTTTGTAACCTCACTGACGCTTTTTTGGGAAACATGCTTAACTTTTCGTATCTCAAATATTGTTAATAGCTGATTGATCTTCTTCGACATGTAAAAGGGAAATTTTTTCATCAAACGTTAAGGCTATGTGTAATGGGTTCACTCGTTTTCACTGTCACATCACTGTACCACTCTCTTACTTGTTTTCATTGCACAGTGTCACTACTACAAAAAACATCATTAATTAAAACGGTTTCAAGAAACCCGTTTTAAAAAGCCAAATCACCCTTTTATAAAAATAATCCTTTTAAATCAGTTATACAAACCCGTTTTATTTGATATACATTAAAGTTTGATATGTTTATTTAAAATGGTTCATTTATTTGAAACCGTTGTTTTCTTATGATCAAATAAAACGGTTAAAAAGAACAAAATTGAACCACTATTTTTGCTAAATTATTCTCAAATAAAACGGTATAAGATATTCAATTAAGTGATAAAAAATCTTATAAACCGTTTTATTTGATTTTAAAATTTATATATCTATATATTTTCCTTATAATCCTTATTATTTAAAACAGTTTCAACAATTTCACCGATTTATTTGCTATATGCATTTTATATTTTAAATATATAATTCTAAAATCCATATATACATGTTTATTTCATTCAGGTTTTAGTTTGCTTTATGTGGTTAGGCAGCCGTCAAGTGATGTCAAGTGATCTAAAACAAATTCTTCAGGTAAGATCAGTTTGATTATCTATTTTTGAATGTTAGTTATAACACTTATATTTATTTTTTCATGATCAGAGCACAAAATTTGGTTTGGAAGAGCAATAATCATAATCATCAGACCATATCTACCAAACCATTTACAAGAATTGTTTATTAAGGTAACATTATTATTTTTTTAGCTTATATAATCATTGACTTATATAAACTTGCATCTTTATATTTACAATAATTATATAGATTTATAAGGGTTAAGCTAAACGTACCTTCATTGTTACTTGTGATACCCCTCCCCTAATCTATCATTCCATCCATGTTTTTTCCTCTAAAATTTTGTGATTTTCTAGATTAATTGTAGATGAAAGAAATTTATTTTTTTCGTGTTGACCGCAATCAATTAAAATTTATAAGTTGGAATCTAAGTAACAATTTTTAAAGTAACATTGAATTTTTGTTTGATAGCTTTTAATATTATGATCCATTTTGATAAAAGGATGAGGATGTTATTAGTTGGGTCTTTTCTTTCATAAACTAATAGCTTTGGATATAAAGAATTTGGTTAATTTGATTAACCATTGATGATGGGTATAAACAAAGTTTGAAATATATTTTTGAGTTAATAGCCAAAATGGTCCTTGAGGTTTGCTTACTTTTGCCACTTTAGTCCAAAATCCAAATTTTTTAAATTTGGGTCTCTGAGGTTTGCATTTTGTTGCCATTTTAGTCCAAATTTCAAAAAAGTCTAATTTTGTCAGGATTTCTTACTGAATTTTATCTTCTTCCTCATTCTCATAAGGGCAAAATTGTCATTATAGATTATTATAAACTAATTTATATTAAAAAAAATACAAAAAAGTCTCAAAGAACTTTAAATAACCCTAATCGATCAAAACCTCTCACCTTCCCCCATCATCTTCTTCCTCAGACTTGCTTCCCTTCCCCTAATCGAACATCGACCCCTAACAATGGATGACAACGAAGACTGGAACTGGTGCATCCGAAGAGAAGGTGCATCCCCTAATCCGAAGAAGATGATGGGGGGAAGGTGAGAGGTTTTGATCGATTAGGGTTATTTAAAGTCCTTTGAGGCTTTTTTTATTTTTTTAATATAAATTAGTTTATAATAATCTATAATGACAATTTTGCCCTTATGAGAAATGAGGAAGAAGACAAAATTCAGTAAGAAATCCTGATGAAATTAGACTTTTTTGAAATTTGGACTAAAATGGCAACAAAATGCAAACCTCTGGGACCCAGATTTAAAAAAATTTGGATTTTGGACTAAAGTGGCAAAAGTGAGCAAACCTCAGGGACCATTTTGGCTATTAACTCTATATTTTTTGAAAAGTGGTTTTACAAATGTTTTTAAAATTTGTTAGTAAATAAAGGAATGATATTAATATTAATATTAATATTTATGTTAATATTATTAGTATAATAACCATGATAATTTTACTACTACTACTAATAATAAATTTAAAAAAATTATATTTGTTTTATTTGATATAATAAAAGAAGAATTTTAAGTGAATAAAAGTTGAAGGTGGTGATATGTTAAATAAAGAAGGCTAAAGTAATTAAATAAAAGATTTAAAGTTTAGGGGGGCAGGGAGTATAGCTAGTAAAAAGATGAAAAAAAGTGATACGTTTAGCAGTCCCTATTTATAAACCTTGTAGATTACACCCGTCTAAAATTAATCTATTAGAGATTAATTTTGGATTGTCCCCTTTATCGGGACTGCTTTTTGATTATTCTATCTCATTTAGGATATATATATATACACACACACGTTTTAACGGGTTGACTATGTAAAAAAATTGTCAGCATTTCTCTTTATACTCCATCGGGTATGTTTTTTTTGCATGCATACCTGAGGAGTTAAAGAGAAATGCTGTCGATTTTTTTACATAATCAACTCTTATAACGTGTGTGTGTGTGTGTATGAGATAGAATAATCAAAAAGTGGGTTAGGATTCACCGCCTTAAATTACTTTAGGATTGTTTATTTATTCACATCAGATCTGTGCATTTATATCTTTTATTTGTTTATTTAAAAATTTCAGATGGATCGTAATCATTGGATGTACAAAACTGGGCGTTTTAACCCTGCATATTTGAGAGGCGTGCAAAATTTTATTAAGATTGCTGAAGATGATCGTGTACTAAAAGGAAACGAATCAATTACGTGTCCTTGTATGGAATGCAAAAAATTTACCAAATTTAAAGAAATAAAGGACATCCGGCATCATTTGATTACAAATGGTTTTATGTATAATTATACTTGTTGGTCAAAACATGGAGAATCACTTGCCAATCGTAGCACAACATCGACTAATTCTGTTGGTTATAATGATGAGAACAATGATTCGTACATTAGTGATGATAATGACAATTTAAATGATAGTGATGACAATTTAAACGATAACAATGATAATTTAAAAGACATGTTCGAAGATTTGGAAACTAATATTGGTGACAATGATCAAGAAAAACTACAACAGATATTTGTCGATTCGGAAAAACCGTTATATACAGGTTGTGATAACTATTCTAAACTCGGTGCAGTGTTGAAATTGTTCAACTTAAAGTCGAAGTACGGATGGGGCGATAAGAGTTTTACAAGTCTATTAGTGCTTTAGAATGACATGCTTCCCAAAGACAACGAGTTACCCATATCCTTATACCAAGCTAAAAAAATGATGTGTCCAATGGGATTAAAAGTTAAAAGAATACATGCATGTCCGAATGACTGTATCCTATATAGAAATGAGTTCGAAAACAGTCATGAATGTCCTGCATGTGGTACATCGAGGCACAAGCGGAAAAAAGAAGTTGCTGAATATGATGATGATGATGTGACGAAAAATGGACCACCTGCTAAATTGTTGTGGTATTTTCCCATTATACCGAGACTTAAACGTTTATTTGCTAACGCTAAAGAATCAAAATTATTGCGTTGGCATTCTGAAGATCGTAAAAAAGATGGAAAGTTAAGACATGTGGCGGATTCACCTCAGTGTAGAGATATTGATTATAAATTTCCAGATTTTGGTACCGAGATTAGAAATATACGGTTTGGTCTTAGTTCGGACGGTATCAATCCTTTTGCAAATATGAGTAGTCGTCATAGTACTTGGCCGGTTCTTATATGCATCTACAATCTTCCACCATGGTTATGTATGAAACGAAAATACATAATGATGTCGTTGTTAATTCAAGGTCCATACCAACCCGGTAATGACATTGATGTTTATTTATCTCCTTTAATTGATGACTGATGCATGCGAAGTGTCGTATATTTTAGGTGTATATTTTAAGCCCTTTTTAACACTTTTTTTTGCCAAGTTTTAAATTTATAAAACACGATATTTCACTAACACTAAACACACATATGGGCAAGTGCACCCATCGTTGAGTGTAGTATAGCGTTGGTAAGATACCGAGGTCGTCCAAGGACACAAGAGCTTTTAATACCGGTTTATCCTCAACGTCTAACCAAAATAAAAGTTTAGAAAAATGTTTTAAACTAAGAAAAATAAAAACTAACTAAAATGCTGAAAATAAAAATAAAATAAAAACAGATAGACAAGATGAATCACTTGGTTCCGACTCGTATCTAGTATAACCTTTGATTATTTCCGCACTTTTGCACATAATTAAGAGATTATCTTAGTTATTGTAGTAGGCCCCTCTTTTGAAGGTGACGTTACCCTCACCCCAGTAGTTTGAGTCAGCAGGGATACAATCCTAAAGGGGTGGATTATTGGAAGATAATGAATTAAGTTATTAATGCAGTATTGTGGTAGGCCCCGCTTTTGGCGGTGACGTTACCCTCGACTAAGTAGTCTGAGTCAGCAGGGATACAGTCCTAAATAGCCGGGTTATAGTATTAATAGTAGTTAACTTATGAGGGGATCAAAGAGTTTGGACCCCCGCCATCCAATACCGTGAAGTATTGAAGGAGGTCCTACTAAATTTGACCCAGGTCCATTGCAGGACCTCTAAACGCTGAACAATGGCAAGACCTTTACCAAACCGTTCCCTTAACCCCCTACCAGGTAGCCAACATACCTCCATATAGACCGTGGAGATATGAATGGTGAAAATCCTTTATTTTATATAGACAGTAAAATAATGCCAAGACACCACGGACAAACGATAAGGAAAGATCACCTTCAACATAAGTAACTAGTTATTAAAGTCATTAATACAAAACCAAATAAAAAGTGCAAAAGATTAGAAATAAAAAGTATTATACTAGACACTTTGTCTTCACCAAGTGATGTAAGAGACTTAGGCAAACATGGCCTTGATTGTCAAGAACTCTTACGATCAATCTTGGATCCCGAGACGACTCACACACTCTATGATGGACAATGGATGATGGTGGTGGATGATGGTGTTGTGATGGTGGTGGGTGGTGGATGAAGTGTGAGAGAGGTGGTGTGCCAAGGGATGAGATGAAATGAATCCAAGCACTCCTATTTATAGGCTGAACAGAGAGCTGGACACGGCCCCGTGTCCGCTGGACACGGCCCCGTGCCCGTCTGACACACTCTCTCCTCATTAATTGTAATTCGCAATTACAATAAATGCGCCTGCTGTACTTTCGACACGCCCCCGTGTCCGCTGAGCACGGCCCGTGGTGGGCAATAGAAGCTTCTATAGGTTTGTCTTTTCTGCTGCTTCTTGGGCACGGCCCCGTGCTGGCTGAGCACGGGGCGTGTTCAGCCTTCTGTTTTCTCTATTTTGCTTTGGAAGGTGCCGTTGAGGGTTCGGGCAATCCACTAATGTTCCTTTTCTTGTATTTATGTTGGATTTAGCTGTCTTTTTGCTTCTTTTACGTTTTTGAGCTCATTTAATCCTGAAAATACAAAAGGAAGACAAAAACACTCTTTTTCCAATATTAGTACTAAAAAAGGGTTAGTTTTATGCCTCATTTGATGTAATTTATATGTTGCATTTTACACACATCAAATACCCCCACACTTGAACTTTTGCTTGTCCTCAAGCAAAACTCTTTAATATTTGGCTTACACTCCCAAATGGAATAGGTAGAAGAGAAGGTTTTGGGCTTGTCATAGAGTGTCGGGATTTCCAAGATCTTTTTGGGGTTTTATTTTTATTTATTTACACTCCTATTCGTAATGATTTATTTAGAACTGTTCATAAAAGAAATTACTTAATTGGGCATAACATATTTTTTTAAAATTCTATTTATATACAAGTTCACATACCTCGCGGGGAAATCACTCACACTCGGCCGAAGGTGTATTTTTAGTGAATCACTCGAGAGCGGTCCTGGAACTTATTCCTACCATAGGCTTGCCAAAAAAAATCAATCCTCCTCCTTTTTAACTTTTATACCTTTGTAGATATCAAGAGGACTTTGTGGGTTAAGGGTTGGCTAGGGTTAAAGGTAGGTGATTGGGTTAGTGGTTAGTAAAAAGGGCAAAAAGCGTAACAAGTGTCGGTTTTCGTATTTTTTTTTTTTTCAACTTTTTATTTTTAATGAAGCTTTTATTCAAACAAAGTTATTTTTGATTACTTTGTTTGTTTATTTTCTTTTTGCTTCATTAAAATTTATTTATTATTATTATTATTATTATTATTATTTTTTTTACGAAGAACCGAACTTGTTACTAAAATAAAGGGTAAAAAAAATGAAAAAGATTTTGGTGGGTGAAAGGGTTTTTTTGTTTTGGGTGATGAAACGAAAAGGTTTAGGCTCAAAGGGGCTAACTAGGGGGATTTTTGGGTAGGTGGTAAAAGAAAAAGAAAAAATAATGGTGTAGAAAAAAAAAGTTAGTCCTAATGCCTCCATCATTTACTTACTCGGGTTTAAGTTGATAAGGACCGGGAATGTATTGTTATGGCAAGTTCTAGAGTCGTAAGAACCAAGCGGCTATTCACACAAGAAACGAAAAATGAGCATTTAGTCAAATGATATGGAATTGTGTGCTCAATAAAGGCTCAAAACTCACTTTTGTGGGAATGGGTTTTTTATGTGATCAAGTATATATAATCAAATTTTAAATAAGTTTGTCATGCCTTTTCATAATTTTCTTATGTTGGTTCTTTTTATCACTACGCTATCGGTTGTAAATTTGTAAAAATATAACCTTTTTGAGAGCTTGAATTTCCCGAGTTAAACCTAGACAAGTAAAAAAAATGAAATTTTTGAAAAAATTTGGGGTGATTAGCGGTTCCAATAGAGTTTTGTGTAAGGCTTGTATTTAGGACTTGCAAAATTCAAGGTTTTAGCATCCCCCCCACACTTAAATTACACATTGTCCTCAATGTGTCCCAAAAATAAATTTTTAGGTTGATTAGATGTGTAAAATAGTGTTTAAAAAGCAAAAATTTGTGTTACTGGGCACTGAACACGGCCCCGTGTTATCCGGGCACGGCCCCGTGTTCAAGTGCCAGTAACAAAATTGAAATAAGAGAAACAGAAGTCTGGACACGGGGGCGTGTTGGGTGAACACGGCCCGTGTCCAGTTACCTGTACTGGGCGTTTTCTGCAGGTGGTTCGACACGGGGCCGTGTTGGTTGGGCACGGCCCGTGTTGAACCTTCTGAAAGGGAGAAAATTGTCGGGTTGCCTCGTTCTTGTGCATGGGATCATTTTTCTCGTTCCCCTTTTCATCCTTTACCACCATGAGTGTGTTTTATTCATTACAAACCATCCAAACATTAAAACCATCATTTCATTTCATCATAGAGAGAACTTACATAATCCTAAATTAAACTAGATAAAAGAAATAACAAACCATGGAGTCCTAGCCTTTACTTTATTTTAATTTAGCAAAATTTCCAAGAAATACTCAATCTTGGTTAAACAAGGCCTTAGTGAACTCCTTCTTCCGAGTGCGGTTCTCCTCAAATGTCGGCGAGCCATTCTTCTATCTCCCTTGGAAGGAGAAAAGAAGGCTCGTTGGCATTAGTTTGAGGAGTTTCAACTTCCACCGGGATCTCTTGTTGGTGTTCCATGGGAGGTTCCGCCGGAAAGTCTTCCCACCCGGTGGGGTTGTTGATTCCGAGAGCCAGGTTCCAATCCTGCTGAGGAAGGACTGGTTCCATTGGAGGTGCTACAAGAATATTTAACCTCTGGTGCAAGAGGTTAATTTCTTGGAAGCTGCTTTCAAGTCCCATCGTAAGATCGTTAATACGGTCGATAAGGACCTCCTCTACTGAAGTCATTTCGTCGAGAGCCTCCCTTAATGCTATCACATAGTGAACAAGTGTAGCTTCAATGGAGGGTCTTCTTCCTCTTCGGTTGTTTGACGAATGCACAGAAGATGTATCGCTGTTTTCACTTGACATCCTACGAAAAATAAACTAAAAATAGCTTATTTAATGAAACAGTAACCGGACACGGCCCCGTGCTCACTGAGCACGGCCCCGTGTCCATCTTTCTGCAGAGTTTTGGAACAAGGAAACTTGTATTTTTAAGTTATTTTCTGAATGTTGTAGGCCCTTTTTGGCTACTAATAACTTAAAACCATGTTTCATAACATGTTTTTACCAAGATTCTTTGAACAAAACTCATTTATCCCTACCATAGAGTTGGAGGAATTCCAAACTTTCAATGGTAGTTCTTGGAGAAAGATGAAGAAGAAGGAAATTACTAAAAGAGGAAGGGACAAGATGGGTTGTTGGAACCTTCTTTTAGACTTACCTAGGATAGTTTGAGAGAAGATTCCTGCAAATCTCTGCCCCAAGTTGGTCCAAATGTGCAGAATTCTTGGCTGCATTTATAGAAAATGACAGCAACCTGGACACGGCCCCGTGTTCAGTGGACACGGCCCCGTGTGCAGGTGGAGTTCTGACACAGTTTGTCCGTATTCTGTCGTACTGATCAGAAAGGAAGCTTTCGATGGACACGGGGGCGTGTTGGCTGGGCACGGCCCCGTGTCTACGGACTGTTTTATGAAGTTGTCTAGTTTTTTAAGGAACTTGTTTGTATCGGGTGGTTCCTGACTGGTTGGAACAACCCCAAAGTGCCTAATATACCTTAATTGTCCTAGACTAAGGCGAGAACGCAAGAGGTTGTCGGTGAGGGTAATTCCTATTTTCATTCTAGGTGGACAAGTCCAACCCTTTTCCGGGCTCTTGTTAAAGAAGGTATATGCCGAATCGCTCAGGTCTATGTATGCACCGAACGAAGTCGATGGAGAGTCCTTCACGGCACAATCGACACAGGGACGACTATCGTCCAAGTCTTTGCTAGGTACGAAGGTATTTTCGGGAGCAACGAGGTTATCGGAATGCGGTTCCAACATCTCTTCATGGGTATCGTCTTGGGGCGGATTAATAAAATCCTTCCTAAGCTCTTCTATCCATTTCAGAATTAGCTCTTCTAGTTGAAATAATTCGCTAAGGAACATTTCCCCTAGAATATCTGGCTGGGCGCATTCGAGGGAGAAATAGTGCTTATTTTTACTTTCGCCCCTCTTAAGGTTGTGAGAAGATCGTGGGTCCATGTAGTGGGGCCTATAATTTAGGAAGTAGCATTTTACTTCTTCATGTTCGCCACCACATAATTGACACCACGTACCATAAGAGTGCCGAAAGTAAAAATAATTACTATCACTCATGTTTATGTCAGAAATTACCAACCGTCGGGATCTAACGGTTCTGTTTTCAGTAACTGAAACTTGGGCACGGGGGCGTGTTGAGTGGACACGGACCCGTGTTCAGCTTACTGTCTGATGTAAAACAGGATTGCCAGTTCCAATGATTGAGCACGTGGGCGTGTTCAGCGGGCACGGCCCGTGCTGAGCTCTGCAGAAGCTGAAAAACTAAGAAAATCCTAAAAAAATAAAAAAGAAAAATAAAAGATGATTAGGCCGTTGATTCCTAACTTTCTTAAAATCCTTGTGTCCCCGGCAACGGCGCCAAAAACTTGATGCGTGCGAAGTGTTGTATATTTTAGGTGTATATTTTAAGCCCTTTTTAACACTTTTTTTTTGCCAAGTTTTAAATTTATAAAACACGATATTTCACTAACACTAAACACACATATGGGCAAGTGCACCCATCGTTGAGTGTAGTATAGCGTTGGTAAGATACCGAGGTCGTCCAAGGACACAAGAGCTTTTAATACCGGTTTATCCTCAACGTCTAACCAAAATAAAAGTTTAGAAAAATGTTTTAAACTAAGAAAAATAAAAACTAACTAAAATGCTGAAAATAAAAATAAAATAAAAACAGATAGACAAGATGAATCACTTGGTTCCGACTCGTATCTAGTATAACCTTTGATTATTTCCGCACTTTTGCACATAATTAAGAGATTATCTTAGTTATTGTAGTAGGCCCCTCTTTTGAAGGTGACGTTACCCTCACCCCAGTAGTTTGAGTCAGCAGGGATACAATCCTAAAGGGGTGGATTATTGGAAGATAATGAATTAAGTTATTAATGCAGTATTGTGGTAGGCCCCGCTTTTGGCGGTGACGTTACCCTCGACTAAGTAGTCTGAGTCAGCAGGGATACAGTCCTAAATAGCCGGGTTATAGTATTAATAGTAGTTAACTTATGAGGGGATCAAAGAGTTTGGACCCCCGCCATCCAATACCGTGAAGTATTGAAGGAGGTCCTACTAAATTTGACCCAGGTCCATTGCAGGACCTCTAAACGCTGAACAATGGCAAGACCTTTACCAAACCGTTCCCTTAACCCCCTACCAGGTAGCCAACATACCTCCATATAGACCGTGGAGATATGAATGGTGAAAATCCTTTATTTTATATAGACAGTAAAATAATGCCAAGACACCACGGACAAACGATAAGGAAAGATCACCTTCAACATAAGTAACTAGTTATTAAAGTCATTAATACAAAACCAAATAAAAAGTGCAAAAGATTAGAAATAAAAAGTATTATACTAGACACTTTGTCTTCACCAAGTGATGTAAGAGACTTAGGCAAACATGGCCTTGATTGTCAAGAACTCTTACGATCAATCTTGGATCCCGAGACGACTCACACACTCTATGATGGACAATGGATGATGGTGGTGGATGATGGTGTTGTGATGGTGGTGGGTGGTGGATGAAGTGTGAGAGAGGTGGTGTGCCAAGGGATGAGATGAAATGAATCCAAGCACTCCTATTTATAGGCTGAACAGAGAGCTGGACACGGCCCCGTGTCCGCTGGACACGGCCCCGTGCCCGTCTGACACTCTCTCTCCTCATTAATTGTAATTCGCAATTACAATAAATGCGCCTGCTGTACTTTCGACACGCCCCCGTGTCCGCTGAGCACGGCCCGTGGTGGGCAATAGAAGCTTCTATAGGTTTGTCTTTTCTGCTGCTTCTTGGGCACGGCCCCGTGCTGGCTGAGCACGGGGCGTGTTCAGCCTTCTGTTTTCTCTATTTTGCTTTGGAAGGTGCCGTTGAGGGTTCGGGCAATCCACTAATGTTCCTTTTCTTGTATTTATGTTGGATTTAGCTGTCTTTTTGCTTCTTTTGCGTTTTTGAGCTCATTTAATCCTGAAAATACAAAAGGAAGACAAAAACACTCTTTTTCCAATATTAGTACTAAAAAAGGGTTAGTTTTATGCCTCATTTGATGTAATTTATATGTTGCATTTTACACACATCAATGACATGAAAACACTATGGAGTACAGGGGTAAACATGTATGGTGCTTATAAAAAAGAGAACTTTACGTTGAGAGCCATGATTTTTTGCACCATAAGTGATTTTCCAGCATATGGAAATTTGTCAGGATATAGTACGAAAGGTAAAAAAGCTTGTCCAGTATGTGAAGACGAAACAAGTTCGATATGGTTAAATAATTGCAAAAAAACCGTGTATATGGGACATCGACGATTTCTTCCAACTAACCACCATTATCGAAGAAAAACCAAAGAGTTTGACGGAAATACTGAGCTCCGAAGGGTTCGGAAAGGTTTTGATGCATATTCGCGAGTTGAAGGTATAAACACCGTGTTGGGAAAAAGAACTCGTACCCAGAAAGGAACTCGTACCAAGAAAGGAACTCGTACCAAGAAAAGAACTCGTACTGAGAAAAGAACTCATATCGAAAATAGAGAAAACCGGAAAAAAGGTCAATTTTTTGGGATTTACCTTACTAGAAATGTTTGGAGGTTCGACATTGCCTAGATGTTATGCATATTGAAAAGAATGTATGTGATAGTTTGTTGGGCTTATTGTTAAATATTTCCGGAAAAACTAAATATGGTGTTAATGCTCGTAAAGACATGGAAGAAATGGGAATACGTAAAGAGCTTGCCCCTGTTGAGAGTGTGAATGGTACTTATCTCCCACCGGCATTTTATACTATGTCAAAGGCAGAAAAAACAAAGTTTTTTAAATGTTTACATGATATTAAAGTTCCGTCTAACTATTCTGCAAATATTAAAAGGTTGGTGTCGATGAAAGAGTGTAAATTTCTTGGTTTGAAGTCTCATGATTGTCATGTTTTAATGACACATATGATTCCTATTGCAATTCGTGGATTATTACCAGAGAACATTCGACATACAATCACAAAACTTTGTTTATTTTTTAACATGATTCACAAAAAGGTTATTGATCCCGAAGTCTTGGACGAATGGCAAAAGGAAATTATCATTACCCTTTGTGAACTAGAGATGCATTTTCCACCGTCCTTTTTTGATATAATGGTACACCTGATATCTCATATCGTACAAGAGATTAAGGCTTGTGGTCCTGTATTCCTACGTTTTATGTACCCTTTTGAAAGATACATGGGTTTTTTAAAAGGTTATGTAATAAACCGTAACCATCCCGAGGGCAGTATTGTTGAAGGATATATTTGCGAAGAGGTGACCGAGTTCTGCACAGGTAATGGTATCATAACAACTATAATATTATTAATTGATATTAGTTTTGATAGATACAATTTACAATATACTAATTGATATATTCACAGGTTATTTGGAAGGTGTCGAAAGTATTGGTGTTCCTAAAAGTCGTCATTCAGGTCGACTTGTAGGTTTTGGAGTAGTTGGTATAAAAAATAACAGATCCAAGCTATGAGGATCTACAACTTGCACATTTTGTTGTTCTACAACATATGACATGCATTGCTTCATATATTGAAGAACACATGGAAGTATTACGGTCGACGCATTTGCAAAAGACAGAAAAATGGTACAAAACTAAACATAACGAACAATTTTCTGAATGGATGAAGAACAAGGTGGCGGAAACTTACGATCAACCAAATGTTGATAAAACTGTGCAAAAGTTGGGGCAGGGGCCAGATTATAGAGTAAAATCATATCAAGGGTATGATATTAACGGTTATACATTTTACACTAAAAATCAAGATAAAAAAAGTGCAACGCAAAATAGCGGAGTCACGTTAATAGCCTCAACTACAGAATTTGACAGAGTAAACCACACCAAAAGAATCGCCACAAGCTCATATTATGGTATCATAGAAGAAATTTGGGAGTTAAATTATGATGATATCATTATACCTTTGTTAAAATGTAAGTGGGTCGATAATCGTACAGGTGTTAAAGTTGATGAATATGGTTTTACACTTGTCGACCTTACCACTGATGGGTATAAATCAGAACCATTCATTCTCGCAAGTCAAGCCACACAAGTGTTTTTTGTCAATGACCCGAGCAAACCAAAATACCATGTAGTATTGCAAAGTAAACGTCGTATTCTTGGTGTTGATCATGGTGTTGATGAGGTAGAATACAACCAATTTGATGAGCTACCACCATTTTCTGTCGGTGTTCAATCGATAAACGAATCTGCAACTGATGACGTCACATACGTACGATCCGACCACAATGAAAGGATATACGTTGAATAATCAAGGTTGATATACTAATAAACCTTTTTAACCATTATTATTAGAAACATACAAATAAAAAAGCAGTTTGACAGTTTAACGTTTTCCATATATTGCAGGCGCAACTTGACCATATATTTCAAGACTCGGGATTTATGGTTTGATTCGAAAAAAAGGGATAAAAAAGGCAATGAAGACGCTATGGACAAGTGAGTCGATTGATGACATGCACTTGCTACATGGGCTATAGTTTTTATATTTGAAGTAGTTTGATACTTATATAACTTAATTAGACAAGATACTTGTATGGTTGTTCTTTTGATGTCCTAAACTTGGTCCTTTGCTTTAAGATATTGTATGTTTTGGGGAAAAATTGAAATGTTTGAATCATTGTTTGTTTTGAGTAAAACTGGAACTAGTGGAAAAACGCAAAAAAATAAAAAATAAAAAAAATTGTTGGTGGTATTTCACCTTTAGGGGCGACTCTTTTAGCGGCAAAAAGGGCCTTAAGCTGTGGCGGCCGCCTTTAGTGACGGGGTATTAGGGGCGACAAACAACACTTTTGCTATTGCTCCTTTTTATTGTAGTGTGACTGAGTTCCCGCCGCAATGCGAAACGAGCCAAGCCTGAGCTTAATCGGGCTCGATTAAATTATGAGAACTCGAGCTCGGCTCGGTTCGAGCTTTGTTTTCAAAGCTTGTGCTTCGCTCGTTGGTAGTTCCTCAACACATTAATTAATTATTAATTTTCCTAAGTATGTCTAGTATACACTAACACACCCAAATCGAAATAAATAGGCAAGGCAAGTTCGTGTGAAAATAAAATTAGATTAGTTTACGGTACAAATGAGTCTTAGGATACAAATTGGCTTAACGTAAAAAGTGAAAGAGACGTTTTCTTTTTGAATTTTTTTCCAATCTTATTAAGTACGTATTTCAGTCACATAATCTAAAAAAAATTGTGTATTTATACTAGTATAGTAATTATGTAGTAGAGTAATTATAGTTACTCATTTTTTTATTTTACATTTTACAATTAAATATCATACTTAACTAGATAAAAAAAATCAAAAGAAAAGGTTCCTTCACTTCTTATGTTAAAACTCATTTGTATTTAATCTTTACACAATAAAAATAAATATAAAAACGTAAACTATTCTATTTACCGGTAGATACATGAAAATACATATGTTCATTATAATAAATATTTTTTTAATTATTAGTTGATTCCACTACAAAGAATAATACTCGAAAATTATTATAAGTATTATTAAATTAAGTGTAATGTGAAACTTAAAGCATATCAGTTCCGTCACCATACCTACAATTAAAACTAGTTTATTGTCGAATACCCAACCCACGGATGACGTTTGATGGATCTTCGCTGACGTCAAGAGCCTTTATCTTCGTTGCTACAAAAGAACAAACCGTTAGCCTCGCCACGGAGGACCCCAGGAGGGGGATCCGTGACCAAGCTCCGACGTGAGAGTAAGTAAGCTTGCCGGAAATGAGAGGAGCTTCTTCCGATGAGTATAGTCACCGGAAGGTTTCCTCTTTGGTGTGAATCTTATTAATATGCATGTGTAATAAATATGAAGGAATGTTGGACGGAAGTTAATGAGAGGAGAGTAAATGAGAGTGTAGTAAATGAGGGAATGCCGGAGATGATACCTGCCTTTGTTCCTTTTGTTTTGCTCTTATATAACAGCTAGGCCTTATCTTACTAGATATTTTCCCTCATATGATCCAACGGCTTCTAGGGGTTATCGGGAGGTGCAGACACGTGTCTGACCCCCAGCGGCGAGATGTCTTCCCCAATTAATGCTTCGGCCGGAGAAGTACAGTATTTTCAGGCGAGATCCCATTCTTATCGCTCATTAAATGAGGCCTGTACTTCCGCTTAGCTGTTTTCCCGCTCATAACAAAAGAGGAGGAAACTTAGTAGGCAAGGTGATTCCTTCTGATGGGCTTTTTATATAATTGGGCTTCCTAAAGATAGTCCAAAGCGGGTAAAGTGGGCCTGCCCACTGGCCCGTCGTCAAGTCATCTTTAGTCCCTGGTTCTGAGACCCGAGGCTCATGATCCGGGGCTGAGCCATAACCGTCCAAAGAATGGTTTTTTCCAGTGGGTCCCCCTGGGACCGGTTGTAATGAACCATCCCCACTAATCATTACACCGCCGGTTTTATTATAGCGGGAGCTAGCCCCCTTACAACACGTGCCCCTCATTTTGAATTTTGAAGAGACAACTGATGCGACGGTTACCTGCATGTCAGTCGCCTCTCTTTAAATACCCCATTCCTCTTTTCCGGTTTCTCACTCAAACATCTTTGAATCCTTTTTTCTTTCTCTGTGACACTTCTCTGTGACTACCTCTTCTTCTCCGATCATGAGTCGCTGTGGACGCTCATCCATAAGATCTGTATTGACGGCAAAGGACTTGAAGTCCTTTGTTGAAGCGTATAACATCCCTGAGCGGTTTTCCCCTTCCTTGCCGGGCCCTGACGAGTCGTCAGAATGCACACCGGAAAGAATCCCAGTTTATACCTTGGCCTTTTCTTCCTGTGGGATACGGTACCCTCTTTCCTCTTTCAAGGTCTCTTTGCTTCGTCACTTTGGTGTCCATTTCTCTCAGATTCACCCTCTAGGGTTTATGCGAGTAGTCCACTTTGAGTTATCTTGTGCAGCAATCTCAGGGGAGCCTTCTGTTCCTTTGTTCTGCATGTTCTACAGACTAATTTCAGACGGAGATTGGTTTACCTTTGCAAAACGGCCGAACAATGTCTCGAGGCCTTGCTACAGTTTCATGCCTACCTCCACTTATCCAAAAGACTGGAAAAGCAGATTTATCTTTGTTTCTGCCGCTATGTTGCCGGATTCCCCACTGCCGAAGGATCTTGATGCCGCAATCGAAGACGTTGTTCCTACTCTTTCCGCAGCCGAAACCCTTCAGTGGAAACGGATGTGCGATAATCCAACGAGGGCATTCACCTTTTCTGAAGGAACGCTTGCCATGGGAGGATTGAGCCCCTCCTATCCGGTTCGTCCTAGGGCTTTTTTCAGCAAAAAGGGTATCTCTTTGTTCTTGATTTTGTCGTTTATGGTTAGTGTCTTGAGGATTATGTAGTCATCTTTAGTGTTTCTTTTTTGTGTAGAGATAACTTTGTGGAGGCTTCTTCAGGGTGATTCCAAAGATGTTAAGTATGTGGTTGACAACGAGATTGACCCCAGGTTGAATGCGGAGGTGCAGGTTGCTGGGGAATCCACCCAGGCCGGGGGCTCTATTGCCGTGGGTGGTGACGAGGAGAATTCTTCTGATGAGGAGGAGAGTTCTCCTGACTTTCCTCCTGTTCACCCCTCCGGCCAAAGTGATGACGAAGGTGTGGAAATTCAGCTAGTTCGTAAGAGAAGATCCACCAGTCCTCGGCCAGCCCCTGCTCCCCGTAATATTCGTCAGAGACTTCGGAGTGCCAGTGGCCAAAAACTTCCTCCTTCATCAAAGGCCGCTTCTGATCTCCCTCCTGCTGGGGCCAAAGGTTCCCTGTCTAAGCATCTGAGGTCTTTGAGCTTAGTGAGTGCCCCTCTGCTGGTGAGCTTTATCTTGACCTCATTTTTTCTGTCTTTTGCCTTGCCTTTGATGTTCTTTTTCCTACTTCTCAGGGGAGTTCCCAGGATCCTATAGAGGTTCCTACTGGTCCTTCTTCTTCCCGTGTCCGGGATAAGACCTCTGAGGTGGGGATAGCTCGTTTTTCCTCAGCTTTCGAGCTCTCTCCCTCTCGTGCTACTGGGACTAGTAGGCCCACCCTCCTCGAAGGTCCTGTTCATCGGTCTCCTCTTGCTCCTCTGTTTGCTGATGCCACTCCTTCTGCTTATGTCCTGAGATGGAAGGTGACTAGCTCCTCAGTGATAGGGACTCCCGAAGCCGCCAGGGACTTTCTGAGCCATGCTGTTCCTCCCTCGCATAAGTTTGTAAACTCTGCTCTGAGGGATGACCTCTTCGAGGATCAGTATAGCATGTCCCTACGTGAAAGCTTTTTTAGGGGTGCTGGGATGTTGCAGAGGATCGACGATCTGAGGAGGGCAAATGAAGGGCTTAAGGCTGAGCTTAAGGCTTCCCAGTCTGTTGTTGCTGGGCTTAGGAGCCAAGTAGTTGATGCTGAGAGGAAGTTGCAGGAGGGGAAGGTACATAGTCTTCTCCTCCCCTCCCCCCCCTTTTTTTTACTTATTGCTTTTTAATCCAGGGAGCTTGAGCTATGCTTGAGAAGAAGGAACAGGCTTGGGAGCGGGAGATGGCAGCATTGGTTGGGGAGAAGGAGGAGCTTGCTGCTGAGCTGAAGCATGTGAAGGAGGTTGGTTCTGTTTCCCAGGAGCAATTCAATGCTATGTATGCAGAGTATGGGATAACTTCCGATGACAACCAACGATTGGCGGGGGAAAAGCATTGGCTGATTACTGAAGGTTTTGGAGCCTTCCTTGCTGCTGTTGCTCAGTCGGAGGATTTCAAGAACGGCCTGGAGGAGGTATATAGGGCTTACAGGGATGTTGGGTACCAGTCGGGATTGAAGGATGGCTATAAGTACTCCACTCAAGGCTTAGACAGGAAGGAGACTCCTCTTTATAATTCTAAAGCAAAGAAGAGGTTGTCTAAGCTGAATGAGGAGTTTGGGTGCAAAACCCCGACCATCCTTGGGAAAATCCTGGAGCATCCCCTGATCTCTATTGATGAACTGAAAGCCATGTTCTCCTCTGCCGGCCCTTCGTCTCCACCATCTCTCTCCGGGGGTGATCCCCAATGAATTTCGAACACTTAGCACATTTCGATATGGTTGTAATAACTTTTAGTTGCCCTAGGATACTTTTACATTTTGCTTGACTGTTTGGGAGGGGTCCTTCATGTCGGGGACCGCCTTAGCTTCTAATCATATGGGTTATGATTGTATATTGTTTCTTCGTTTTGTTGCCTATTTCTTGCTGTGGTTGTTTGTTTTGCAGGGGTTTCCTCCGAAGGTCAGTTTGGTGCTTCCCTGGAGATTTATGGACCGTTTGGGGAAGGGTTGTGTCTTTATTTCATCTTGTTGTATTTGTGTGTTGTTCATTCTTGCCAAAGTTACTGAGGCTTTACTTTGTATATGTATTTTGTATTAATAAAGTGGATTTCCTCTCGTGGTTTTGTATGCAAGAGTGTGTTGCATCCTTTGTTTGTTTGTTAAACTATGATTGTCTGTTCGAGGCCAATCGATGGACAAGCCTATAATGTGGCATTATGCTTTTGACTTGTTCTGTCCGCTTTGGGTTAGCTAGACCCTTATCAGCCCCACGGCCGGGCTTTTGGCATGTTTTGGATGCCTTGTACACGTGTGTTTGTTCTAGTTTAAATTTAATGGTGTTTCCTGGGCACGTCTGCCTAGGTGTGATGTCCATTTTTTCTCAAAAGGGGACGTGTTCTGTCCGTTTTTCATTTAATTTTCAGGGGGTTTACACTTCCCGTTAAAGTATGTTACAAAAGGTCTGTCCTTGGGGGAGCCCCAGACTAACAGTTAGTTGTTACAAAAGTGGCTCTTGGCCGTTTCCTTTTTTTGGGGGTGAACCCCTTACATGTAATATTTCCTAAGCTGCATGAGGTTCCAGGTCCTGGGGACCTCCTTGCCTTCAAGCGTCTCCAGCTTGCAAGTTCCCTTGCCATTCGCCCATGTGACTCGGTAGGGCCCCTCCCAGTTGGGGCCTAACTTTCCGGTGTTTTCTTGCAAGCTGGCTTCATTGGCTCTAAGGACCAGATCCCCCGGGACGAGGTTGAGTTTCTTCATCCTGGTGTTGTAGTAACTCTCCAGTAGCTTTTTGTATTTGGCCTCTCTGACCGCCGCTATCTCCCTTCTTTCCTCCAGCAGGTTCAAGTTCATTCTTAGGTCCTGTTCGTTTTCTTCATCTCGGAGCCTCATCCGGGCAGTCGGGGATCCTATCTCGGCGGGGATGACAGCTTCCGTCCCGTAGGTAAGGCTAAACGGGGTTTCCCCATTGCAACTTTTGGGAGTGGTTCTGTATGCCCATAGTACGAATGGAAGTTCTTCCAGCCAGCCCTTCTGTTTTCTTCCAAGCCTTCCTTTCATTCCCTTGATGATGCTTTGGTTAGCTCTCTCCACTAATCCGTTGCTTTGTGCATGGGTGATGGAGGTAAACACCTGTTGAATCCGCATCTGCTCGCACCATGGTTTGAAAGGCTTTCCGGCAAACTGGACCCCGTTATCACTCACCAGTTCCTTAGGGACCCCATACCTGCATATGATGTTATCCAACACGAACCTTCTCATCTGTTCTCCGGTGATTTTTGCCAGGGGCCTCGCCTCGATCCATTTGGTGAAATAATCAATGGCCACCACCACGTATTTGACCCCTCCCGGGCCCTCCGGGAAAGGCCCAATTATGTCGATGGCCCATTTTTGGAATGGCCAGGATATTGAAACTGGTACCATGGGGTGTTTGTGCCGGTGGGTCATTGGTGCATGCACTTGGCAATTATCACAGTTCTTGATTTCCTTATATGTTGTTTCGTACATCCGCGGCCAGTAAAATCATGCGTTCATTGCCTTTCTCACTATTGTTCTTGGTCCCGAGTGCATTCCACAAATCCCTTCGTGCATTTCCCTAATCACATATTCAGCTTCTTCCAAGTCAACACACTTCAGGGACGGACCCAGGTATGATCTTCGATATAGCTCTCCTTCGATCAGTTCGTATTGCAGGGCTTTGACCCTTATCCTTCGGGCTGCCCATTCTCCTTCAGGCAGAACTCCATCCCGGAGGAACTTGATAATTGGTGTCATCCACGTCTCTTGAGTATCCTCGATTGTAACAACCTCCTCTATGTTAAGGGAAGGAGATGTCAAGACCTCCACCTTGACTTCTTTCGCGAGGTGGTTGAATGCCACCGAGGCCAGCTTACTGAGGGCATCCGACTTTCTGTTTCTTCCCCGAGGGATGTATTCCAGCCTGAAAGTTTTAAATGCCTTAGCCATCTCCTTTACCTTTGCCGCGTATCGGGCCATGGTGCCATCTTTGGCTTCATATTCCCCTTGGTACTGTTTCACTACCAGCTGTGAATCAGTGCTAGCCTTCACGTGTCCTGCTTTCATTTTTAGTGCCAGCCTCATTCCTGCCAGGAGGGCCTCATACTCTGCGGTATTGTTGGTGTTTTCGAAGTCCAACCTTATGGCATACGTCAGTTCAACCCCCTCGGGACTTATCAGTGTGATTCCGGCCCCACTCCCCTCTTCACTGGATGCTCCATCTGTGAGTAGCTTCCACACCGTCTCGTCTTCCTTCTCTCTTTCTTCTTTCTCTAAAGCTTCCCATTTTAATAGCTCCTTCTCTTCTTCCTCAGGGACTTCTGCTAAGAAGTCGGCCAGTATCTGTCCCTTCATGGCCGTCCTGGGTTTGAACTCCAGAGAATCTTCCCCCAGCTCCACAGCCCATTTAGCTAGCCGTCCTGACATCTCCGGCCTCCTAAGTACCTTCTGAAGGGGCTGGTCGGTCATTAGGGTAATCTTGTGCCCTTGGAAATACCTCCTGAGTCTTCGGGATGCGAATACAAGAGCTAATGCGAGCTTCTCCAGGGGCATGTATCGCTCTTCAGGCCCTTTAAGCGTTCTGTTGATGAAATATATGGGGATCTGTCTCCCTTCCCGCTCTACCATCATGACCGCGCTTATGGTCGTTTTTGATGCGGATAGGTACAGGAGCAACGGGTCCCCGGGTACTGAGGTGGCCAACATTGGGAGCTTGCAGATGTATGCTTTCATTTCTTGAAAGGCAGCCTCAGCCTCTGGGGTCCATCTAAACTTGTTTGTTTGGAGGCAGTCTTTCAACACTTTCATAAAGGGAAGGGTCTTGTCGGCTACCTTTGATAAGAAACGGTTCAATGCTATTAGTCTTCCGTTTAGTTGCTGGATGTCCTTCAGGGATCTGGGGGATCGCATCTCAGCCACCGCCTGGGTTTTCTCTGGATTTGCCTTGATCCCTCCTTTGGTGACCACTACTCCCAGGAAATTCCCCTCCTCTACTCCGAAACAGCACTTCCCGGGGTTTAACTTCATGTTCACATCCTGCATGGTGTGGAGAGTCTTGGCTATGTCGTTTATCATGGCCGTCTCCATCAAGCTTTTGATAACAATATCATCGACGTACACCTCCAAGTTCCTTCCTCGTTGTTCCCTAAACAAGGTGTTCATGAACCTCTGGTATGTGGCCCCAGCATTCTTGAGGCCGAAGGGCATCTTGGTGTAGCAGAACGTCCCTTCATCTGTGATGAAGGCGGTTTTTTCCTCGTCTTCTATTGACATCTGGATTTGGTGGTATCCCTTGTAGGCGTCCAGGAAACATTTCAGGGGGTATTGAGACAAAGAGTCCACCTGGGTGTCTATCTCCGGAAGGGGGTAACAGTCCTTTGGGCATGCTTTGTTTAGATCTTGAAAATCGATGCACATTCTCCACCCCCCGTCCTTCTTCTGAACCATGACTGGGTTGGCGATCCAGGACGGGTATCTCACTTCCCTGACTATCCCAGCTTTGAGTAGTTTCCGGGTCTCTTCACAAGCAGCTCTTCTTTTATTGGGCCCCATGCTCCATTTCTTCTGTTTTACTGGTTTAGCCCATGTGAAGGTGTTGAGCCGGTGCTCGGTTAGACTCCTGGGGACTCCTGTCATGTCCCCATGTTGGAATGCAAACACATCTATGTTATGAAGGAGCAACTCCTTCAGCGCACTCTTGCATTTATCGCTTAAGTGGCTCCCCACCTTGACTGTTTGTTCCGGAAACCTATCGCAGAGGACCCATTCTTCCACCCCCTTCCCCTGGGGTTTTTCTGGCGTTTCACCTTCGGATACGGAAGAGATTACTTCATAAGCAGATTTAACCCATGCTAGGCCCTTTGGTGTTTGAAATACTAGAGCCCCGTGGGGGGTGGACGCCTGTGCCTGCAAGTCTCCGATTCCGGGTCTTCCTAGGATGGCATTGTATTTTGAGGGTGCCCTGACCACTGTGAAGGTCAGATTTATCGTTCGGATTCGATCCCCCACCCCGACCGTGAACGGGAGCCTGATCTTTCCCAAGGGATGTGATATACTGTTGTTGAACCCTACTAAGGGGATGGAGTCTTCCTCCAACCTGTCTCTTACGTCTCTGTCAAACCTAAGGAAACAATGCTCGTATATTACCTCGACACCTGACCCTCCATCCACATGTATTCGAGACACTTTATGCCCTGCTATGATGGCTGAGATGTTCAGGGGAAGTCGTTGCACTTCACTTTCTTCCAGGTACGGCATAAGTATGGGAGCTTTCATGCAGTTCGGGGAGCCCAGGATCCTGGCTTTTACACTACGGGTGGTATCGAATTCATTCCTCCTTCTAATCATGTCTACATCTGCCCTCCCAGGCTCCCTTACATCTCTTCCCTTGCGGTCCCCTCCCCCTTCCTTGATTTCCTTGACCAAGTGGGCCAGTCTTCCCGTTCTTACTGCAGCCTCTATATCTCTTTTTAAATACATGCAGTCATCGGTTTTATGCCCGGAGCCTTTGTGGAATTCACAATATTCGTTTGGTTGTGCTTTCGGCCCAGGCTTTATGGGTGGTGGTCTTGGGAAGGAGTTCTTTACCCTTTCGGTGGCCAATATCTCACTTGGTGTCTTGATGAGGGGGGGTGAAATTATCAGAGTACAAAGGGGGACCCCTCCCTCGGGGTTTGTATGGGGAGTATGAGGGTCTCATTCTGTCATGCATCATTCTATCAAAAGCAGGTTTTCGAGAATAGGGTGTACCTTTGTCGGGGGGCTTTGTGACTGGGGCGATCCTCCGGGGTGCGACGTCTGTTTCCTTGGCTTTGTTGACCGTATCTTTCCCTCTGACAAAGGCCCTGACCCTGTCCATAAGGCTGTCAAATGAGTGGGGGAACTCTTCCCCCAGTTTCTCACACAGCTGGGCATGTTTTAGCCCGTTTATGAAACTGCTAATCTTCATGACCTCCGGGACGTCTTTGATGTTCATGCTCTCCTTGACAAACCTTTCCATGTATTGATCTATTCGCTCGTTATCCCTTTGCCTGATATGAAGGATTTCATTTGGGTTTTTAACCACCTTTCTCTGTTGGCCAAAGTTCCTCAGGAACTTCTCGCTTAGCTCTTCATAGCTATCTATGCTCCCCGGGGGAAGGCTGTCGAACCAAAGCCGAGCCCCCTCTGTCAGGGTTTGTACAAACATGTGGCACCATATTGGCATGGGCCATCGCCCCAGCTGTCCCGCTCCTCGGAAGGCATGCAGGTGATCCTCGGGGTCTCTTGTCCCGTCATAACGGTCAAAGCCTGGGGGGTAACTTGGTCTTGGGAGGCATAGGTGCTTCTGAGATTCTCCTTGTGAACTTTGAGACCTCGGCCAAGTCTCGTGGCAAGTATGGTTGGTCCAAGCCACCGTCACCAAAGTTGTCTTTCTCTTTTCCCTTCTCCTTGGGTTTCTGGCCTGTGATCAGATCCTCCCTTTTTTCAGAGGACATCTGCCTCAGGGCAGACATAAACGTTTCCAGTTGGTCACCGCTGTTGTTCTTATTTTGAAGGTTCGTTCCTTCATGGCTGGAGGGTGTGTCAAAAGAAAGCCTGGCCCTGAGGCTGTCGAGTTTTTCCCGTCTCTTTAAATCTTCGAGATACTTAGTTAACTTTTCCCTGTGCATGGCCACGAAATCAGGAGTGATATGTTCCGTTTCTCCCGGATTTTCTACCTGGTTCTCGTTACCTTCCTCATGAGTAATATCCTCTACGGTGACCTTATCCAAATCGTTTTGTGCCGTCTGGGTGACACGCGAGTTATGTGGAGTTGCCATGTTGTTTCTGATAGGATAAGCTGCTCTTTGGACGTCGAGTGTTAGTGTGGGAACACCGGGCGAGCTGATGTCCCACGGATGGCGCCAATGTCGAATACCCAACCCACGGATGACGTTTGATGGATCTTCGCTGACGTCAAGAGCCTTTATCTTCGTTGCTACAAAAGAACAAACCGTTAGCCTCGCCACGGAGGACCCCGGGAGGGGGATCCTTGACCAAGCTCCGGCGTGAGAGTAAGTAAGCTTGCCGGAAATGAGAGGAGCTTCTTCCGATGAGTATAGTCACCGGAAGGTTTCCTCTTTGGTGTGAATCTTATTAATATGCATGTGTAATAAATATGAAGGAATGTTGGACGGAAGTTAATGAGAGGAGAGTAAATGAGAGTGTAGTAAATGAGGGAATGCCGGAGATGATACCTGCCTTTGTTCCTTTTGTTTTGCTCTTATATAACAGCTAGGCCTTATCTTACTAGATATTTTCCCTCATATGATCCAACGGCTTCTAGGGGTTATCGGGAGGTGCAGACACGTGTCTGACCCCCAGCGGCGAGATGTCTTCCCCAATTAATGCTTCGGCCGGAGAAGTACAGTATTTTCAGGCGAGATCCCATTCTTATCGCTCATTAAATGAGGCCTGTACTTCCGCTTAGCTGTTTTCCCGCTCATAACAAAAGAGGAGGAAACTTAGTGGGCAAGGTGATTCCTTCTGATGAGCTTTTTATATAATTGGGCTTCCTAAAGATAGTCCAAAGCGGGTAAAGTGGGCCTGCCCACTGGCCCGTCGTCATTTATGTACATATTTTAGCAAATGTATATCATTGTTAAAACAAACTATCATATAATTAGAATGCGAGACTTCCCACCTTTTTCTCTTTTCACTTTCATCATTCCCCGCCTTTAGAAGCCCTAACCGCCACAACCATTCAGTTACCCGCACTGAGAACCGTTCAGATTTAGTCTCGTGTTGAGGTACATCCTCTAGTAATCGCTACATACATTGGCACAAGAGCATGGCTCCATCAGATTCAGTCTCGTCCTGTACCGATCCATCAGATTCAGGTTTGTTTCAAACTCGAATTACAAGCAATTACAGTTCAAACTAATGCAATCGGAATTCCTAAACATCAATGAGTAAATTGCTATAAGTAACCCCTAATTTAAAACCCTAAAAATGGCAGGATTTTGCTCTATAGGGGGAGGCTAATGGTTGGGGCTTAATTTTATTTGGTTCTGTAGTTTTGTTTTGGGCTTCTTAGGTAGTGTTTGCTTTGAAAATCTGCCATTACTTCTTGTTTTGAAAAGAAACAGGGGAGAATTCTTTCAAGCCTTGGTTAAATTAAAAAAATGTATATTTTATTTGAATCATTGGAAAAATCTGATTATGTAGAGATTCTATATTTACATCTCCAAAATTTGAAGATTGTGACTTAAGTATTTCAATTTATATCGGAACTGAGAAAAATAAACAATATCTATACTAGATAATAAAATAAATTATTTAAGGGACACTTATCATTATATTTGGTCATGTATCTTTTGATTTTCGTGCCAATCTCTTATGGATAATTATTACTCCCTCCGTCCCATTTTAAATGTCCAAATTTCCACTTTTGGTTGTCCCAATTTAATTGTCATTTCAAAAAATGTAAATATAATTTCCAGTTTTGCCCTTACCATTACAAACTTTCATTTTTGGTTGTCCCAATTTAATTGTCATTTCTAAGGACATTATTGTCATTTTACAACCCAAAAAATAAAATACTCAAATATTTCTTAAATTGTGTGAATGTGGGTCCCATGACATCTAAAATGGGACGGAGGGAGTATTTAGTTTAATCTATTATAACTAATTATAGATAACTCTCCTACTAAATAATATATTATTTAGTTCAATCTTTTATAGATAATTATTATTTGATTTAATCTCTTCTAATTAGTTATAGAGAACTCTCATACTAAATATTATTTAGTTTAATCTCTTCTACTTAATTATAGATAATTATTATTTAGTTTAAGTTTAATGTACGCATTTATAATATTATTTATTTGATTTTTTATATCATATTATCTTCATTGGTTATATTACCTAACGTGTCATATAACAACTACTATTTTTAGTTTCCTTTTACCTAAATTATTACTTTTTACTATTTTTAGTTTTCTTTTACCCAAATTATTACTTTTTTTACAAACACCTAATTTTTATTTGTAATATACAAATTTACTTTTACTCTTTTCGATGATGTAATTATCTCTAATACACTTTAAACTTTTACCAGAGTACATATAATGCTAGACATAAAATGGAAGAAACATTTTGGATAACATCAATAACTTAAGACATAATATAATTATATGGAGTTAACTGTCGTTTCCGTCCTTCTGGTTTGTTCACTTTTGCCATTTCAGGCCAATTTTAAAAAATGCACAAGTTTCCTCTCTGACATACTGGAAATGTACCACTTCAGTCCAAAAATTAAAATTCAGTTAAGTCAGACATGTTAAATAAAGGGAATTATTGTCAATTCATAAAATAAGGTGAAAATAAAAGATATATGAATTGACAATACTACCATTCATTTAATCTGTCTGACTTAACTGAGTTTTAATTTTTGGACTGAAGTGGCACGTTTCCAGTATGTCAGGGAGGAAACTGGTGCATTTTTTAGAATTGGACTGAAATAGCAAAAATGAACAAACCACAGAGACGAAAATGACAGTTAACTCAATTATATGTATAATATAAACTTTTTAATAAAATAATACCAAACACAGATATAAAATCATCGATTTTACTAACGATAACTAAGTCTTAATTTTTTTAAATAATTCAAAAAATATATAACTAAAACCATATGACATTAAAATACAGTTAACCGATTTATCATCATACAACATCCCAACTATTCAATCATATTTTATTTCTATCATATATTAACTAAAGAAATAAAAAATAATATTAAATCTTATCCTACTTTAAATGTCGAATAGAATACTTCTATTTTTCTAATAAAATATTATCCTTAAATTTAAATTGTTAATTTATGATATTTTTAAATAACCAAATTATTTATCACCAAAACCAAACTTTGTATTAATATATTATTTATTTTTATTTTCATTATTAAAAAATTTTTGTATCGATTTTATTACATAATTTTAAACAAATTGTATATAACTTTCAATTTTTCTTTATATATAAAATTAGATTTATTACGGGCTTTTTAAATATAATTTATATATTATCACTCAAATGGTTGCTTATTTGCTTCTTGAATAACATGTTTGACCACTGTATCTTCTTTTCAATAATCGTCTCCGCAATCACCACATCTATCGCGTACCTAGTATATCCATTAGTTTTTTTTTAAATATAATTTCTTATTATTTGGTATATAAAATCATATTTATTTAACACGTGTAATACACGGGGGGTCCTTAAAGATATAACTTTTTTTTGTTATTTGGTAAACAATATTACATTTATTCAACTCGTGTAATACATATCGTTTTAAAGATATAACTTTTTATTTTTATTTTTTGTTATATAAAATTACATTTATTCAACCCGTACAATACATAGGGTTCTAATAGATATAACTTTCTATTATTTAATATATAAAATTAAATTTATTCAACCCATGCAATAAAGAAGATTTTTAAAGATATATTGTTTTATTATTTAGTATATAAAATTTATTTATTCAACTCGTGTAATACACGGGGTTATAACATAGTAAAGAATATATAGATCAATAACGAGATGCGTGATGTTAAGCAAAATTTAAAGAAAACTATGATTCTTTTAGGTGCTGTTTGTTTTTCAGAGGTAAAATGTCTGCAGTCTGCGGACCACATCTGTAGCAGAAGAGGTGGACCAAACCTCTGCAGTTTACAAGAAGAAAACCGTTTGTTTTTTAACTTCTGCAAGCTGGTAAAATAAACTGATTTATTAAACATAAAAGAGTTTTTCAACATTCAAACATAAATAATAGTTATACAATACTGAAAGAATATTCATAAAAAGACAATAACATTTTTTTAAATCATTTATTCCATGCTCTACATTAACTGCTCAACAATCTCATCTCGTAACTAAGTCATATATTCCAGATCCGATGCAGTACCATTTGCTTCAACCTCGTCTTCATCAGCATCAACGTATTATGTAAACAACTCATCGCTCAAACCCTCTTTCCTTATAAAATTATGTAGCGCGAAACATGCAATGGTAATCAAACAAACAAAAACTCTAATCAAACAATTTATCAAGATGAACATCTATATTCGATAACAAACACAAAAAAAAAATTTAACATAATCATAAGCAAAATCAGAATATAAACACCAATAATTAACTTATGAACTAACATTAAACAAAAAAAAAACAATTAACTTATGAACTAACATTAAACAAACAAACATCAGAAATTAAACACCACTAATTAAGTTATTAACATAATCAAAAGCAACAATTATAATCAAAATTTAAACACTAATAATTAACATAAACAATTCGTAACATTAAACCAAAAAACAAAACAATTCTTATACATACCTGTCAGTCAGCTGTGGTGAAAGTTGTGACAATTGACACTTTTCGGGTAATTTCCGTACAATGTGAACAATGTTTATATATATGGCGTGTATGTTGAACGTCTGATGTGCATGATTTCATGGCATACATTTAAAGAACTCACAAAAACATTTCATGATGCATGATACTTGTTTTTATTGGTCACGACTTGAAACAGTTTAGACAGAGCACAGAACTAACTATCACACGTATCAGATAAACTAGTAGTGCTGACAGTGGTTCAGTACTCAGATAAACAACATATTTAGGACACAGATTGAGTCCCAGAGCCAATGTTATACTAAAAGCTCATGTGAGAAAGTAAGGGATTATGTTACTGCATTCCGTGAGACAAACGAACACCAAAAACTGCCCGAAACTAGCTATAAACAGTAAAATTCAGCATTTTATAGCTTATGTAATAATCAGAAATAATGCCAGAATGCTCAGAATAACTTAAAAAGTGTTGGAAAGACTATCACGAAATAATAGCATAATGTGCTATACAAGATACCAATGTTAATCTTTTAAGCGATCCAATGACTAAACGAACACCCGAACACATCTAGAAATATCATATGAACTAGTTAACAATTTTTTCATGACATGAAACTAGTTTATGGTCTTTAATACCTTTCCATACACAAAATTCCCTAACACCCATAAACTTCCTAACTAGTCTTACATATCACCATCTTTCAACACTTAACCAAAATTTAAACAAACCAACACCCCCCCCCCATTATAACGTTCCCAAGGGGACCCACTCCCCTTAACTATGTTGACTAACTAGCTTTGTTGGTCAAAGATACAATTCCTTAATCCATGGGTCATTAGTGTGGATGGAAATTATAAACCAAAGGATTTAACTCCTTATCTTCACCTTATCATCATCATTTTCAACATTCACCAACACACACCACAACTCTCTTCTCCCTCTCTTCACTCTCGGCCGCAAGCACCCCCCCCCCCCCCAATCATCATCTTCCACTAAATTCAAGCTCATCCAAGACTAACACAAGGTGTCTCAAGGTGAACTAAGAAGGCATCAAGCACAAGGAACTCAAGGACCACTCTTTAGAGTTATTAACCACCATCTTTACTTCATTTTCATCATCTTGTTTCTACCATAGCCTTGTGCTAGTAGTAAGTTTCCTTGTACACCATTTTTCATCTTGTTTTAGTAGCTGAACATATGTAGAACTAAAAATCTAAAGGATATTACAAAACAAAGAAGATGAACACATGAACCAAACTAAAAATCATAAGAAAACAAGTTGTTTATGCTATGTGATGAGGTTGTTTGATGATTGTTTATGTGTATGATGATGAACACCACATAAAGACTTGTTAGATGATGATTAAACACATGATCTAACAAGTATGTGTAAGGATCTTGAAAGATCTATGTTGAGCATATTGTATTTGAAGGATGAACTTGAAAAATAATCATGTTTAAGTGTAGAAATTGATTCTTACAAAGTATGGTTCTTGAAAAGTGAAAGATTTGAAAGTTTAAAGTTTCAAAGAATAAGATTTACTACATGATAAACATGGTTTTGATTCTTGAAAATAAATAAACTTGTTACATATATAAAAATGAACTTGTTGAAGTGTTTAGAACTTGAGATGTTGAAGAAAATGAATCTTTGTAAAAATGGGTGACAAGTTGTAAAGAATGAATTTTTACAAAATGGTTCATATTAAGAAATAAACCATGTTTTTAAGGTTAAAGGAATCTGCTAAACACATGGTTAAAAGACTACAAATTTTTACAAACTTTCAAGTTCATAACTTCATGAAAAATGCATTCTTATGCATATGTTAGGTTGTAAAATTGTTGTGGGAAAATTGTTGGTGATTTTGAAAAGAAAATGATATGCTTTGAAAGCATGAAAACCTCCATTTTTCAAAGGAAACTATGGCAAAAAAAGTTTTTTTTTATAAAATTTAAACACTTAGAAAATATATTTTTATTAAGTTCTTCAAGTAATCTTGATTAATGGTTTTAAATATAAAAATTTCCATATTTTTTGGTATAAAAATACAAGTAATGGAGGTTGATTTTCAAAAATAAAAATGATTATAAATATATATTTAGAAAAAAATATATTTAGAGGTCACAAAAGCTATGTGCTATATGTATATTGTTTGTATTAGTTATATTAAAAATTAGGGACTTGAAATAATAAACACAAACAAATACAATAAACATCCCAAATAAAAATTCCAAGAAAAATTCACACATACGCTTCGGACACGAATATTGGACCATTTTGGACACTCGGACATAATGAACACACTATATATATTCTGGATTAAAATAATATATCAAGGCTTGGTGAAAGATATATTTTCTTCAAACCGAACAAGTGAGAAAATATATATTTTTACAAATAATATAAAAATATATCATATTTTGTCAAACATGAAAATATGTCATGTATGAAGTGTATGAAAATATTCATTTCATAAACATTTTAGGAAAATATTATTTTGGTAGAAACTAAAATATATATTTTTGGAATTAATCTTAAAAATATTTTTTTTAAGATATATGTGAATACTTATGTTTACCAAGCCAAGGATATGAATATTTCTATAAACATATCTTAAAGTGTATCTTTTAAATATACAAGGTTTATAATTATAGTTATGCAAGAATAATATTCCGGAAAATTGAACTTATGCTAAGTATGAAATACTTAAAGAAATACAAGAACATACGTATTCCTATACGTACAAATACATGCCCACCTATATTACCTACACTTGGTAAACATACCATTATACAAGTATTATATTAAATTATGAGGATGCGAAATTAAAAACACAAAATACTCACGATAAAAGTATACATATACTTGGGGATATTTATACAAGTACAATACTTAACAAATGGTACAAATGGACATGTATACCATAAACACGTGCATATGGAAATAGTACATATATTAAAACAAGCTAAGAATGTATTATTTTTCACAAACCATTGTGGACACATATGATATATAAACAATGCATGAAAATAATATAAGTTAAAATATAGCATTTTAACTAATATATTAAACTTGGAATTATATATAATTATGAAAATTATATATAAACATTATACACCGAAAATGCAACTCAAAGCAAGCACAATTCCAAAACAAGTCCTAGCAAATAATTAAGACTAAGAGTTGTTACACGACGTAGGTATCTAGCAAAAACCTAGCACGCTTGTAGGTAGCGACATGACTCGAGGAAACCGACTTTGAGTAAGCACTGTTACGGACGCAAACTTGTGAGTTCATGCCCCCTTTCTCTTAATTGTTTTCGGATTTATAACTCTCGAGGGTGAAATACATGTCTCGATGGTATGGTTTAGCTAGGGAATGAACTGTTAGATCATGTGGACGAATAGTATCTCTCTTAAGTGCCATTAATCTTGTTTAAGAGCAAGGGGCAAAGGTGGTAGATCTATCGGGTGTAGCGAGCCCCACTCTTGGGTCCTTGTGTGGCCCATGTAGTGCTTTTGTTGTTCCAGCCGGGTGGACCAGAGGAAATTCACTAGGTTTGAGTGCTTCCTATCTCGCCACACATATTAATGTCCTTGCAAAATATTAATGATCAGTTCATAGACGCTTTACATACCTATTGTTAAAAGATATCTCAAATGTTTACAAGTTTATTTGGAACTCACTCAAAACGCATGAACTCGCTCAACTTTTGTTGATTGTTTTCAAACTTACATGTATTTCAGGGAATTAGATGTATCTTTGGTGCTGGCGTTGTTTTCAAGCTTTGAATTTCAAGTCTCGATGTCATCCACTTTTGGAACGTTTAATTCGTATATCTCGTCCTTGATGAGATATAGGATGCAAAGCCTCGTGAATCTAATCTTTTGTTAAACAAGTCCTTCTATGGAACTTTAAAACTTATGTTGGTTTGTAACTTAAACTTAATACTTGTGTTGGTTTGATACTTGAACAACTTATGTTTTGTAATATTTTGAAACTTATGAATGGATGGACATCGCTTGTTTTAATCATGCAGTTGTTTATTATAATCAAATGCAATGAAAACTGATCAAGTCACACCGCACGCTTCCGCAAAAAGACAGGGTGTGACAAAAGTCGGTTGAAGGAATGGCAGGGAGGTGGCAGCAGGGCGGAGAGGAGGGCGGAGGCTCGGCGCGGCGGCGTGGAGGAGGAGGGAGGAGGAGTCGACACTGATGAGGGAGAAGGGAGGAGGTGGCGGCGTGCAAGAGAGATGAGTCGGCGGTTTCGGTGACGAGGGAGGAAGGAGGCGGCGTGGAGGGGTGGAAGAGATGGAGAAGGAGCTAGGGTTTTTGTGTGTTTGTGATATATGGCAAAAAAAAATGATAGAGAAGAGGTAAGAAGAGCTTGACCCACATCTGTACCAAAATGAGGACTCGCAGACCTTTTTTAATGAAAGGTCTTTGAGGAAAAAAAAAACAGTCTTTAGACCCAAAGATCTACTCGTGGTCTGCGTGACGCAAACATAAGAAGCCAGAAAACTCTTCTTGAAAAAAAAAACAAACAACCCCTTAGGGACTGAGATATAGATTCCAAAAGTTTACAGTAGTCTAGATTGATATTTGTGGGTTTAGTGATTATTACTTATGCAGCCCAAATTCCTAAACAGGGCTATCGAAATTTAGAACCTTGAACAATTAGAGCTGGCCCACCAAAGTTTAGCCCATGTAGTCATGTATAAGTTTTTTGATTATTTATCGGGCAGGTAAACATGTTTCACTCCGGTAATTTTTGGTTTATGGAAACTCTAATCATGTAAATACTAAGACCACCCGTAGTGGGAACTAAATTAAGCATTTTTTTGCCCCATTCACATCCAAACACGTATGCGCACCGCCCCCGGGACGTGATCTTCTTGTCTTTGTTCAAGACTTGCTTTTTAAAACGCCCTAACTCAATTCAGAGGACCAATAGAATATTTCGCTTTTGTTTTATTTTTTCTAAAAAAATAATAATAATTGGGTAATAATTGCGGGGGTATCATTGGACATTCTACCACTAAACCATTTTAAACTAATGTCTCATAATGCCCCATTGTTG
The DNA here is from genome assembly GCA_030545235.1 of Helianthus tuberosus. NCBI lineage: Eukaryota > Viridiplantae > Streptophyta > Magnoliopsida > Asterales > Asteraceae > Helianthus > Helianthus tuberosus. The sequence continues at coordinate 74,536,522 of CM060403.1, forward strand.
ACTGCACTGTCACGTGTCGCTTCATGCCCAAAGGAGGGGCATTAGTTTCAAGCCCCACTACACATGGTATAACTTTGACTTAAACTAATTACTTTTTTTAACGGTAGTTACACTAAATCTGTCTTTGACGAGGCTCAAACCCTTGACCTAAAGGGAAACAACACCTTAACTACAATGACTTTACAAATTGGACCCAAACCCCACCCACTTAAACTAGCTACTATTCTTATGTTTTTAAAATATTAAGATTAATTCACCAAAATAATATTCTTCTCTTTTTTCTAAAATTTCATATCTGATATTTACCGTTTACTACAACTATACATATCTGATCTTTACCGTTTACTACAACTATAGTCAATAGATTTGATTCGGTGTATCGTTTTGTTCATTTGCTTGCATCTTCTCGATTAACAACCTATCGTAAACTTGCATTGTATGGCCTAACGTCATTTTCTTGATTTAGTTGCTAATTGCTAGCTGCATCTTAATTTCTTATTTTAATTGCTAAGTCTTTATCTAAATAAAAAGTAACTCTAAAAGAAAAAAAAAGATCGTGTATTTTTTATTTTTTTTTTCTGAACATTTAGTTTTGGATTGTAGAACTTAAGTAATAATTGTTATTTGTATTTTTATTTTGACGTTTTTTTAAAAAGATTGAAGGAATATATGGGTAAGTGTGTAGGTCAGGATCGAAAAAAATGTTAAAATAAGTTAATTGTTTTAGAACATGGGATACTCTTTAGGCACATCCTATTTAATTAACTGAACATGTATGGTCTTAATTCCATGCACACATGGCAGGGATCACACCACTTTTTCCGTCCAACATGTCACCTACATCAGCAACATGGCTTCTGGAAGACGTCAGGGTGGCACCGAAGATGCTCCTCCAGACAGGAAGGACAACACGTGTCACCAATATCCAGACGCCATGTAGACCTGCAATGCTACCTGGGGGCAGGCCGACAACTACAGTACCGGTCCTCCTACATGGACCAACAACGGCACGCCACGTGTACCACTACACTGACCACAACAGAGGAGACCAAGAGGATATTCCCCTTGGTCGGACAGCTGGCGCCCGGTAGCAGCTGGCAAGGTTGCTCCTCCCTCCTTCACCATCCGGCTATAAATAGGACCCTTCATCATTCAGGTTATCCATTCTGTTCTCCTTACGTTTCACCTCTAACACACACACTATTTATTCCTCAGAACAGTACTTATTCTCACGTCGGAGCCCGGTTAAGAGGGAAACCCCCATATTCCCCTCTTAACGAGCTAACGGTTTGCTGTTTTGCAGGATCTCAGTCACAAGTGAGTAGAGAAGGAGATTGAACCCACGTAAGAGACGATCCAGCTAGTTAACCATCGGTGTTAACCAGTGTTTCATCATTGGCGCCCACCGCATTTTTTGCAAACCATTTTCATCTCCTTTTTCTTCAAAAAGCTTTCTAAATGACCGAACCAAACCCTTCCCCTGACGTGGACAGAGAAATCTCTTCCTTTGAACTGATTACGGACACCGCTCACGTCCAAAGGTTCCAAGGGAATGAGACTATCCGAGAAGGGCAAGTAAACAACGAGTTACCCGATATCTTTGGGAGCACCTCCAGAGTTATCAATCTAAGAACAAACGGAGCTACTTTTCAACCCCCACTCGGGGTAGTTAACCAAACACCTCCGGAAGTTTCAACACCAAACCATGGGGCTGGTCCTTTAGTACCATCGGGTCAAATGCAGTTGAACTTCTCAGCACTCCTAGGGCTACCTGAAGGAGAAACTCTTGCCTCCTGGTACGCCAAGCAGACAGCATCTCTGAACCTTGTCTATGCGCAATTAAGCGCACAACAAGCTTTGCTCCAAGCGCAAGCAAATCAGTCCACTTTTGTTACTCCACCACAAAGAGCACCAAACGCTCATATTCCTCAACAGATGCATGCGCGGAACCAACAACATGAAAAAACACCCAACATCAGAAGGCAAAGTGTGAACGACATACGCGACACGTATGGTGAGACCGAAAGCAATTATGTGCAACACACCCACCAGCAGAAAAAGGCAGTGCACAGTCGTTTAGGCCCGCACAACATAAACGACAAATGGGATAGCTACAATGAAGAAGATGACACAACGTACAAGAGAGAAAGCACGGTGTTTAGCAAATTACCACCCGAACACGAGGCGTATAAACCCCACAAGCGCGCGGGGTATAATCCAAACGCAGAACATGATTACTCGTTGAGCTATCGCCCAGAAGGCATAGCTGAAAAGTCTAAGTTCATCAGAGAGATCGCAACAGCCGATATCGATAAGACAAAACTGCCACACAATGTGGGCAAATACAATGGCTTAACAGATCCTGACGACCACCTCCAAGTCTTCAACGGCGCAGGGTTAACAGGTGGTTGGACATTACCAACTTGGTGTCATCTTTTCGCACAAACCTTTGTCGGCACAGCGCGCGTCTGGTTCGACAGTCTGCCAGAAGGAAGAATTAAATCCTAGATCGATTTCCGAGACAAGTTCCTCACGCACTTCTCCCAACAACGCAGGCACACTAGAGATCGTGCTGATTGCTTAAATATATGGAGGAAAGATCATGAAAGCATAGAAGATTTCATTACCAGATATAACAAAGAATGTATGGAAATCGGAGATGTAGGCGAGAAGAAGATGCGCGCACACTTCATGAGGGCGGTAAAGTGTGATGACCTGATCAAACGGTTGAAAGGAAGAGACGGAGGCCCCAAAGATTGGGACACCTTCATCGAAGCAGCAAAGACAATTGTGCGCACTGATAAACAATTGACCGGCGATGACAGCCGTCAATACAATTACAGCCAACATGATCGACGAAACAAGAAAGACAAAGGCCAGTCATGGAAGACATCTGGCTACAAAAGAAAGAAGCCCGAGAAGAGAAGATGCGCGTGCTACGATCAATCAGATCAGTCATCGCAAAGAGGTTAAGAGAGAAAACAGGGAAAAGCAGTGGACACCCCTGACAAAGACCCCTTCCGAGGTCCTGTCAACCGAGAACAACCAGTTAAAACCTCCTTTACAGATGCGAAACAAAAGGGGCCAAGACCCAAATCTTTTCTGCGAGTTTCACAAAGATACAGGTCACTTGACCGACGACTGTTTTAGCCTAAAACAGGAGATAGAAGAGCTTTGAAAGATGGAAGGCTCACCCATCTGGTAAAAGGGGGAAAGCGTGATAATCGCCAAATTCAAAGAAGGGAAGAAGGCCCAGACAACAAAAAGCTTCGAAAGTTAGAAACTCACATGATCCAAGGGGGTCCACGAAGATCGCGAAAGAACTATAACAAGCGCACCCAAGACGATTCTTGGCGTGAAAAACAAGTTGTTTTCCCGGTGGTGCGAGGGGGCCCAAGAGAGCGAAGACCTATAGTCATTTCTGGAGTGGTCGGTCATTACCAGACTGACAACGTTTTCATTGATCCAGGGAGCACCGCAGATATCATCTACGAACAATGCTTTAATCAATTCGACCAGGAGGATAAAGCGCGCTTAGAACCAGTAGATTACCCACTATCTGGTTTCTGCAACGAAGCCGTTTTTCCTCTTGGCCAGATATCGTTCCCGGTGCTGCTCTCGGATGGAAGGAACTCAAGAACAGAAGAAGTCACCTTCATGGTGTTGCCAGCAAACTCAAGACATGATATCCTTCTGGGAAGAGAGTCCCAAGGAGATTTTAGTATGATTTGTTCAGGGCTACATTCAGCTGTTGGGTTCCCAACAGAGACGGTGATAGCAATAATTTACGCAAGCAAGGAGGTCCTTGCAACTGATGAAATCAGACCGGCAAAAACGAGAAAATCCACACCGCGCGCAGAAGCCGAAAAATGGATACTGAACAACAAATATCCAGAATAAACTGTCACTTTGGGCCCAGCAATGTCAGATCTCAAGCGCGCGGCGCTAAAGAAGTTGCTATTTGAGAATATGGATGTGTTCTCCTGGACACCGGTCGATATGGTTGGCGTTCCACGGCATATAGCAGAGCACAGACTGAATGTTTCTGAAAACGCCAAACCTGTGGTACATACGAAATGTCATCTGGGAGACATAAAGCACGATGCCATGCAAGATAAGATCACCGAACTACTAAACGCTGGTATCATCAGAGATGTTCGTTACCAAACCTGGGTAGCCAGCCCAGTGATGGTCCCTAAAGGAAATGGTGGTTGGCGAATGTGCGTGGATTATAAAGATCTAAATAAAGCATGCCCGCACGACTGTTATGCTTTACCAGAAATTGACGAGAAAATCGATTCATTGGCGTCGTTCAGGTGGAAATGCTTCCTTGATTGTTATAAAGGATATCACCAGGTGCAGATGGCCATCCAGGATGAAGACAAGACTGCATTCCGCACACCAACAGGGTTGTATTGCTATACAAAAATGCCCTTTGGACTAAAGAATGCAGGTGCAACTTATCAGAGATTAATGAACGAAACATTCAGCGACGCAATCGGTAAATACATCGAGGTATACATGGATGATCTGGTCATCATGAGCAAGGAAGAAAGTATGATGTTGGTGAACATCCAAAGAACGTTCGATACGTTGCGCGGAGTGAACATTAAACTGAACCCAGCGAAATGTTCTTTCGGAATGGAAGAAGGGAAGTTCTTAGGCTTCATCGTCACGAAGGATGGGTTCATGGTCAATCCGAAAAAAGTTCAAGCGATAGAACGGATGCCTTCACCATCAACGATAAAGGAAATGCAGAAGTTGGCCGGACGGTTAGCATCCCTCAACCGTTTCCTCGCCAATCACGCAGCAAAATCTTTTCCATTTATCAAAACACTCCGCAACTGTGTGAAGAAAAACCAGTTCCAATGGACGCCTGAAGCTGAGCACGCATTCCGTGAAATGAAAGACTGCCTCATACGATTACCAACGCTGACTGCACCAATGAAGGGCGAACCGCTGGTCATGTACCTATCAGCATCAGAAAAAGCAGTAGGAGCAGTTCTACTCGTAGATCGACAAGGCATACAAACGCCGGTGTACTACGTGTCTTGCACCCTGAACGACCCAGAAACAAGGTATGCCATAATGGAAAAACTGGTCCTCACATTGATTCACGTGTCAAGACGATTGCGCAGAAACTTTGCCAACCAAGTCATTCATGTCTTAACGAATTACAACATCGGCAACATCCTCGCAAGGCCTGAGATATCCGGAAGATTGGCAAAATGGGCCATAGAACTGGGAGGCCACAACGTGGTTTTTAGGCCAAGGCTAGCAATCAAGGGTCAGGTATTAGCATATTTCCTGACAGAGGTGCCAGATGATAAAGACAGAGAGTGCAAGGCAATGGAAAGAGCTGAAAGGCAACATTTGGAAGAACCATGGCTACTATATACAGATGGCGTGTCTAACGAAGATGGCGCAGGCACAGGACTTTGATTGGTAAGTCCAGAAAAACATGAGTTCACATACGCCATCCGGTTAGACTTCAAGAGCACAAATAATGAAACCGAATATGAAGCTTTTCTTGCTGGTTTGAGGTTAGCAATCAAGATGGGAGTCAAACACATAGAGGCGCATGTAGACTCCATGCTCGTAGCAGGACAGATCAATGGCCAGTATGACGCCAAAGGAGATGTGATGGCGCTATACCTTGACCAAGCAAAAACCTTGCTACAAAACTTCTATTCCTACAAGGTGCACCACATTAACAGTAGCGAGAACAAACCAGCAGATGCACTGAGCAAACTCGCCTCCACCAGCTTCCAGCATCTGGCCAAGGACGTGCGCATTGAAGTCCTAAGTAATCCATCAGTACCGTTAAGGAAAGTGAGCGTCATCCAACTGGGAGCAACGTCCTGGATGACTCCGATTATCGTGTATCTCCAGTCTGGAATACTACCCGAAAGCAAAGTTGAAGCAAGAAAAATGCAGTACAATTCCGAACATTACCAAATGGCTGACGGCATTTTATACAGGAAATCGTACCTCGGACCGTTGCTAAGATGTGTAGATTCAGAAGACGCAAATTACTTGATCCGCGAAGTACATGAGGGCATCTGCGGCATTCATGCCGGCCCAAGAATGGTGGTAGCAAAAGTAATGAACGCGGGTTACTCTTGGCCAGGGATGCACCTGGATGCAGTCAAGGTCCGGAGAAAATGCAGCGGTTGTCAGAGGCATGCCCCGAAAACCATGCGCCCAAAAAACGAGCTGGTCCCCATAACAACGGCCTGGCCATTCCAGCAATGGGGTATAGATATGGTTGGTCCTTTTTCGGAAGCTCCAGGAGCAGTGAAGTTCATCATAGTCGCAGTAGACTACTTCACAAAATGGGTGGAAGCGAAGGCGCTAGCATTAACCACATCTACTGTGGTGCGAAGGTTTATCTGGGAACAAGTAATTTGTCGGTTCGGACTGCCTCTGAGAATCATAACCGATAACGGAACAAATTTCGCTGCTGAAGATCTCCAAAATTGGTTCAAGGAGCTGAACATAGAACACACCTTTTCCTCGGTGGCACACCCGCAAGGAAATGGTCAGGTCGAAGCAGTGAACAAAAGTATCGTAGACGGTATCAAGGCGCGACTGGGAATGCAACGAAGAGGATGGGTTGATGAGTTGCCCAGCATACTGTGGGCCCATAGGACTATGCCAAAGACAAGTAACGGGGAAACACCGTTCAGTCTAGTCTATGGGTCGAAAGTCGTGATACCAGCAGAGATCGGCCTGCCATCTCCAAGGATGCTCTACATGAATATGATTAACAATGAGGAAGAAAGAAGGTTGGATTTAGACCTTCTAGAAGAAAGAAGAGAAATGGCAGCAATCAACGAGGCAAAATACAAAACCAAGCTGGAAAAATACTATAACAGTAAGGTCAGAATCTGCACTTTCAACCCCGGAGACTACGTCTTGAGAGACAACGAGGCGTCCAACGCCGAAAGACCCGGAAAACTAGCTCCCAAGTGGGAGGGACCTTACGTCATAGACGAAGTCCTCGGGAAAGGAGCGTACAAGCTGCGCACACTTGAGAACAAAGAAGTCCCCAGGACTTGGAATGCCCAGCAACTCAGGAAATGTTATATGTAGACGGTTATAGTCTTATTTTCCCTTGTAATAAATGGCCGTGGGCCCAACACAGTTAACTTTAATACAAGAAGTGCTGGCTATCTTATCTTGTGTGAATTTCTGTTACAATTGCATATATTACTTCGGGCATACACGAAAACATTAATGGCTCAGACATAGGAAACGTTGTAGACCTCCAAGGCTCGTCACAACTAAGTGCACAACCGGGTCAAAAACATAACCAAGGCCTATCACGCCAAATACCACTACGTGCCCATCTACACACGAAAGCATCGTAAACACGGCAAAGCAAACATTGTAAGACCCCCAAAGCTGAGCACAGCTGGGTCAACACAATAACCTGTAAAACTATCACTTCGTATACGAGAATCAAACTACGCGCTTAACGACAGAACACACATTGTAGAGTTTTTCCAAGCATAACACAATACAGTGTATAGCTAGGATAACTAACACAATCTAACCTGTCTCAAACATCATTCATTCGTGATACCTAATCAAAGTAATTACACATGCACATATTGTAACGATAACAAATTCACAACGAATAAAGACCAAAAACCTACAGTTAGCATAGAACATATCAAGTGTATCAAAATACCAACAAACATAGCAACAAAAAGTAAATTGTTCACAAAGCACAAGGTAAATTGTTCAAGGGAATTGTCGGGCGATTACAAGGCTATCAAGCCTATACACGGCACGCAGGCCGAAAACCTTCAATCATGATGACTAGTACCAGCATCCCCGGCTTCATGATCTTCATCACCAAGAGCTTTCTTTAGCAACGCGACTCCGTCAGGTTTTCGAGATAATTTCCCAACACCCTTAACAATGGCGAATTCGAGAAACTCGAATCCCTGCCACTTCTCAGCATAACGAGCAGCACAGTCAGTTTTATATAAGTCAAAGTTCTTCAGTGCTTCCTTCACTTCAGCAGCTGACCTTCCTTCAGCATAACCGTCCTTACGACCATTGTCATACGCGGCTTCACCAAGTTCATACATATACGTGGCTAACTCCTCAGACCTCACGATACGATCAACCATCTGGAAAAAATAGAATGAATATACAAAAAAAAAAACAAACACAAAGCAAGACAGACTAAAGAAGCGAAGGAAAACATACCAACGGAACGCCACGGGCAAGCAACCACTTACTGTCGGTATTAGCTTCCTCTGCTATAATCTCTGAAGCCCGGACTTCCGCAGATTTTCGGTAACAAGCTGTTGTAACTTAGCAATCCGTTGGAGATATTCACTTTCTCTCTTTTGGTGTGCAGCACGTTGCTGCTCAGCCTCATCGCTTATTTTAGTCTTCTCTCCAGACAATCTGACAATAGTATCACGCTGGTTTTGCATCTCCTTGTTGGTTCGTTCACAAGAAACCTCCCAGTCTTTCTGCTTGTTAGCGTTCAACTGCTTTTCCTTAGCAAGTTTTTCCTCTGCGTCAGCAACCCTCCACGCCAAACCTTTCTTCTCAGCGTTAAACTTCTCCCTCTCCTCAGCCAACGCTTTCTTGGCAGCCTCAAATTCCAACGTATCCTCCCCCATCAACTGCCATTCACGTGCAATCTCTTGGGAGGTAGCAAAAAATTAACCCCAGCATGGATGTGATCATCCAAGATATCCATCCGACTGCGTTTCTTTTGAAACATTCTTTCGGCAGGGGGAGGGATAAAGAAAAGAACTCTCGGCAGTTATTCAGACCAGTCATTCGAGAGCCTTGAGTTAGGTTTCATCAAGGAGCGTGGAGGAGATCAGCACATGCCGGATTGTGGGTATCCCAGGACCCACCTTGAACGTGTTCATACTCAGGACTCTGGCGAACCCCTGATGTACCAACCCCTCCAGAACCCGGTGGACGTTTGGTATAAATGGTGTGACTAGGAGTAGCCTCACTCGACTCCACCTCAGTGTCAACACCCTCACCACGACCACGACCACCACCATCACCACCAACCCCAGCAACATTCTCTGCAACATTCTCCACCTGCTTCACTTCATCCTCCTTCTCCTTACCCCTTGGGTCAAGATGTTGAGGAGACAGACCAAAAGTTCTAGAAGATGGAGAGGTAGGAGGTGTAATCTTGGAGATATCAACCTTGTGAACACCCTTACCTGATTTAGCACATGCTACAAGTCAGACACAATAGTTAAAAGCGAGAAAAGAAGGTAAAGAAACAAAACATACAAAAGGAAACCGTCGTACCACGGGAACCAGAAGCTGCGAAAATCTTCTCCAGAAGATTACCATGTTTCGCACTAAAAACACCCAGGTCAATCCCTGACTCTGAAGGCGCAGGAGGAGTCTCATTCTGAAGCTTAGATTTTTTCTCCGCAAGCGCAGCAGCAGCCTGTTCGTCAAGTTCTTTCTTCTTATCTTCCAAAGCTTTTTTCCTCTTCACTATTTCTGTCAACGTGGCATCATCATCAGGATCACGCTCAGTACGTTTATCTCCCGCGTCTAAACCAGAGAGCGTGTCAGACACGACAACATAACTCAGGAAAGAGGAAGTAGAAGGACGCTTACGAGGCGTCTTAACCGCTGTTTCCTCAGCCTTCCTTCCCCCAGACTTATCTTCCCTCTTCTTTTTCTTCATGGTCTCCAATTGTTCAGCGGTATCAACCGCAGTTTCAACATCATCATCAGAAGCAGGCTCAATCACTGGCTCGGTTACAGTCCCTTATGGTGGACCTGTACGAGTGGGACGAGAGTTAGACCTTCATGTGATCCGTCGGAACCCCCACTCGAAAGGACGATAACTTTCTCTCGAGCAGGGTCAGTAGTATGGTCAAGATCATCCCTACCATCTTCCCCTAGGATAGCATTGGCATAAGTAGCAAAGCTGTCACTGGTAGGGTGCAAGAAACGGTCCCGTATCTGATCCAACCACACAGGCTTTCCCTCAGGCAATATTGCTTCAACCATGGCACCAACAGCCTTAGGATCGAGGACATTCAGCAAACTATACCCTACTGTAAAACACAACAACATGAGCAAGCACATGACGAAATAAAGGAAGAACACAAATACAAATTAGTAACACTAATACCTTTCCCTTGATAGCCATAGACAGGGACACCCTTAGGGTTCTGAGGGACCCACAACATGCTCATACCAGCCCCCACCAGCGCCATCTCTTCGAGTTGGGTGATAGAGGTAACCTTCCGGGTCAACACCTTGTACCACTCTTGTTCAGCATAATCTACGGGCACGTTCACACGAGGAACCCCTTCTTCATGGTAATGCATATTGATGGGAACGACTCCACGACAGATGTAGAAGAACTTCTGCTTCTAGTCATGCAGACTCTTTGGGGGGTTAATACTGCAAGGATTAACTCCACCCGGCCGAGAATTGAAAGAATAGAAACCACCAGTGTAACTCACGAAATAAAACACGTTAAACATCTCAAAAGTTGGTTCGATACGGTTGGCTCTGCATATAAACTCAAAATGAGTAACCGGGGCAACCCCAAGGCATTTATCTGAGAAATATGAAGCCCATAGTTGGTCAGCACTTCTCCGGTGAACTTCGTCATGGGAAGACGAAAGTTACCTTCACGAAAGAAAGCAGCATACAACGTTATATACCCAAGAGGAGCATCCAATGCAGTCGAATTCTGAGTCAGAAACTGGGCACCCCACTCCGGCCGAAAGCCCATATCTCTAACAAGATTTTGGAATTCCTCTTCTTTCCAGTTTATTTCCGCACGATCCGGACCAGGAGGATTCCGAGGCTTCTGTTTCCTTTTCCTCGAAGGATTGCCACTGGTAGACATAATTTTGAGGAGTGGAAGGGGATACTAAGGATCAAGAAAGGAGAGATATGGAGAAGAAGGGAGGAAAAAAGGATTTTGAATTTTGAAAAGTGAAGAAAGAGTAGAACCACCAACTATTTATACCCATTGCATTTAATGCGATGGGTAGTGGGCCTTCAGGAAAACAGAAGGACAACCAATGGAAAGAAGACACGTCAAAAGAGAGATAAACCGTCGCCTCGAATCTCGGGGAAGTGGACAACACGCGTCTGACAGGCGGTTGAAAAGCGACTGACGGTTCTGAAAAGGTAACTGTTCATCTCTGAAAAGACAGCGACAACAGGCGACACTCCAGTCATGTCAGTTGTCCTCATCCCAAGAAAAGAAACTTCCATCAGAAGGAACCGCCAAAAAAGAAGGTTGCTACCATGCGCCGTGCACCCGTGTGGCTCAACTTTGCAAGGTTACCACCATGCGCGATGCGCCGTTTTAGCTCAACTTCGCAAGGTTACCACCATGCGCCGTGCGCCATCTTAGCTCAACTTTGCAAGGTTGCCACCATGCGCCGTGCACCTCTTTTGGCTCAACTTTACAATGTTACCACCATGCGCCACGCGCCATCTTGGCTCAACTATGCAAGGTAGCCATCATGCGCCGTGAGCCATTTTGGATCAACTTTTGAAAGGCTGCCACCATGCGCCGTGCGCCCTTTTGGCTCAACTTTGCAAGGCTGTTACCATGCGCCGCGCGCCAACTTGCCTCAACTTTGCAAGGTTACCGCCATGCGCCGTACGCCGTTTTGACTCAACTTTGCAAGGTTCACAAAAGCAAACAACAGAGACCATTACCCTTATGAGTCCAGAATCCCTCCTAGACGATCAACTCAACTAGAAGGCACACTGGACTGGGGGGGGGGGGGGACTTGAAGAGGTATGGTCCCAATTCCATAAACACATGGCAGGGACCACACCACTTTTTCCGTCTAACCTGGCACCTACGTCAGCAAGTAAATCCAGAAGCTTCTGGAAGACGTCAGGGTGGCACCGAAGATGCTCCTCCAGACAGGAAGGACAACACGTGTCACCAATATCCAGACGCCATGTGGACCTGCAATGCTACCTGGGGGCAGGCCGACAGCTGCAGTACCGGTCCTCCTACATGGACCAACAACGGTGCGCCACGTGTACCACTACCCTGACCACAGCAGAGGAGACGAAGAGGATATTCCCCTTGGTCGGACAGCTGGCGCCCGGTAGCAGCTGGCAGGGTTGCTCATCCCTCCTTCACCATCCGGCTATAAATAGGACCCTTCATCATCCAGGTTATCCATTCTGTTCTCCTTACGTTTCACCTCTAACACACACACTATTTATTCCTCAGAACAGTACTTATTCTCACGCCGGAGCCCGGTTAAGAGGGAAACTCCCATATTCCCCTCTTAACGAGCTAACGGTTTGCTGTTTTGCAGGATCTTAGTCACAAGTGAGTAGAGAAGGAGATTGAACCCACGTAAGAGACGATCCAGCTAGTTAACCATCGGTGTTAACCAGTGTTCATCATTAACACACACCTATTTTTTTAAACGGTGAATTTCTTGTATTAGCCTACCGTATTTTCAAAATTGTAGAGCTTTGTTGCCCCACTCTGGTCAGATTATGTTTAATTAACTGGGGGTTCACGCTGGCTTTAGAGTTTGATTTAGGCGTTCCCTCGGGAAACCACACCGCCGGCTACGACTTGACAGTCGTTGTGCTACCACAAGAGCAGAACTTTCTGGCGTAACACATGGTGGGAAGAAAACCTAGGTGGGCTCAGAATAGAGAATGACACCTCTGCAAGGAGGCTAGGCTCTATCCATCATTGCCTAATCCACCAAAGTGACACAAGTGGGGATTGAACTTGAGTCTCCATCGCGCGGGTTCCCTACTAGTATATATGTGTGTATGTGTGTGTATCGGAGTTCATTTGAGTTGGTTCCCCATTGTTCCCCACCTTTTTAGTGTTCCCTAATAAACCTCACACACACACACTATATATATATATATATATATATATATATATATATATATATATAGGGGAAGGTTAAAATGAGAACCACCCCCAGTTGTAAGAACCATGAGAACCACTTCCACCAATCAAAATATGCCAACACAAAGGGTGTTTTGGTCATTTACTCATGTTGTCTAATCTCTCTCTCTCTCTCTCCATTAATAAAAGTGGCAGAGCTTTCATCTCTCTCATCCACAAAAACCTTTCTTCTCTCTCATCCACAAAAACCTTTCATCTCTCTCATCCACAAAAACCTGCAACCCACCCTCATCCGACCACCACTTTTGGGCGGCGGTGCATTACCCGTTGTTTGTCCCAAGCAACCCATTCGAAAATTATTTCAACACCACAAGCGATCAACGTGCAAACCAAACTAAAATGTATCGTCCTTTTACTAACTTTTTATCACACCACAAGACACACCCCTCACAAAAATCTCTCGGTGACAAGAATTATTAGCATAATGCTAAACCACTCAATGCGTGTGTGTGTGTGCGCGACAATAAGCTTGTATACAAATCAAGTTTCCTCCTAACAAATATCTAACATGCTTTAGAATCAAAGGGACTTGCGGGTTGCAACGGGGCTAGGTGTAAAGGTAGGAAAATGGTGGAATACATATGAAAGAGCTAATTGATTTGACCCGGTTTTTATTTCTACCACTAAACAAAGCAACCATCAAATATATACACAACTACTTCAACATTTTCAACTACTATTGCAACCAATCACTTCTTTTTGTATTTTTTCCCATATTTTTCTCTTTTTTTTTTTCATAACACATCAAACTCAACAATATATATACAAGAACATCAATACTACAAACTAAATTCCTAAACCGGGTCATCCAAAAGGTAAAATTTTTGTAGGAAATAGGCTCGGGTCACAATCGAATGGTCTAAGGCTCAACATGGCTTTCTAAGGACCAAACCCCCACCCCTCACAATACCAAGCTCATATATGTAAAGTATGAGGTCCAACCCACCAATCCCACACTCTCACACGTCTAGACGAGGCTACCTAAGAGTCCCCTATCATTTTCAAAAGCATGCTAACTCTAGGATTTAACAAGAATTCGTAGACAAGTTCTATTAACACAATACACACACCACCACTCAAACCAAAGAAATAATCTCTATTAATCATGTGTGTGGCCCAAAACTCACCAAGAAATGACTAGAAAGGGTGTTGGTGTGTCAAATGGAACAATATCAAGTGTTCAAATTTCGACAATTTTTCGCTTGATTTCACAATTTTTAAAATTCTCAAAAAAAATTCCCCTCATCCCCACACTTGGGATACATTGTCCCAATGTATGGTTTTGAGGGAAAGATCGCTTTTAACCAACAACATTAGCTTTCGCTAATACTCTCAAATCCCAAATTTCTTTTTGTATTTATTTTTTTTTTGTATTTTTTTTTAATTCTAATTATTAAAAACACCACCAATTCCTTCACAACCCATAAACTAAACACATCAAAACACCACCCAACCGCCCAACCAAAAACTTAAACAAGAATATATACAAAGGTGCACAAGATGAGAACAAGACACGACCTGATTAGTAAATCAGCAGTGTTGGTAGTGATGCAGCTGCGGTAATCGAACCGGTTCAAAAACATCTCTTAGATTCGCCGATATCTCAACAGGGATGTTGCCAAACATCCCCACACTTGAATCATTGCATCCGCGAGGGTTGAAACGTAATAACCTGCCAACACACAAACCCAACACCAAAACAAAACCAAACAAAGCAAAACAAAACAAAACACAAATACAATACTCTACATCCTCGGGCTGCCTCCCGAGAGCGCTAAGTTTAAAGGTCTTCAGCCAGACCATACCTGATATGCGTTATGGTGGTCTTAATGCACACTTACCCGCAGCATTTCCAACAAATGCCCGGAAATTTACATGCCATCTCCATAGATTTGTCAGTATATTTGGCATGATAAAGTTGCTCCTGCGGGCTTTGCTAGTCCACTTCATGACATGTACCTTAATGTCTGGTAGTTTCACCCTTCTCATCTTGTTTCTCAAACCCTCTTCCCCACACTTGTTAATTTGAATCATTGATATGGGAACAGGTTCGGTACACATATCCATCCCATCAGCCTGCTCTACCTCATAATCCGCACACATCATCTGATCTACAAGTGACTCTTCATCAGATAAAGGACTCATTGGTGTGGTATTATCCTCCACAACCTCCTCCTTCATGTGAGAATAATCTCTAATATCGTCAGGTAATGGTGAGAGGCGTTCTTCTATCTCTATCTTCAATTTTAAAGTATGACACTTAGAGACTAAGCAGCTGATTCGGTCTTCATTGGACAGGTTGGGTGTTGCTAAATATTGCTCGAGTTTGGACAAAGTTACTTCCAATACAGCAAGCTCTTTTTCCTCCTCGGTCTCATAAACATAAACACCCTCGGGCTCAGAATATTCTTCGGGATGATATTGTCGATATCCCTGATACGGTCTATAGATGCGCGCTTCCATCATCTTTTTATTCCAATATTTCGGGTTTTCCGAATACACCGGGCACACATCATAATCATAAGTGTGATCGCGACCGCAACAAAAACATAAACTATCCATCCTTGCCTCATAATAAACTTCCTCGTCCCGATCGTATCCATATGAATAATAGTCATCCTCCATTTCTGATTCATAATCATCAACGTATGATGGAGGTGGAAGCTGTGAAACATAAGACACCGGTTTTCCATGTGCCCTCCTGTAGTGAGCCTCGTGGCAACCAATACATGGATGTCGTGGACCCCCGCACAATCTACACGTAGATAAGCTGAAATTTGTGTAATTCCCTGTCATCCTGCACAACACAACTCAACTACCAAGTGTAAATCATGAACATAAAAGAAATCTTTTTGGGTTTTTTTTTTTAATTTTTTTTCTTTTAAATTTTTTTTTTCAAACTAATACACAAGATAACACACGTTGCGCACTACATCCGTATAACATCCATTTTTCAAAAAAAATAAAAAAAGTATCAGTCAATGGCCTATAAAAAAAGATCGATGTCACAACAACTTAGAGAATTGCAAGATCATATTTGGGAGCTCACTTTGTTGGTTTTGCAAGATCGACTTTGGGAGATATCTGAGAAAGTTCATGGAGTTACCAAACAACAAACAACCAGAAGCAATTTTACAACCATCCGAGCATATATCGAGCCTTATCGAAGCAAGGATGATCCAAAAGGAGTAACACCTACTAAAGACAAGGGACCTGTTGAATCCGAACAAGACGAAGGACCCTGGTATGATGAAGACGGGTTTCTTCCAGATGAAAAAGAGTGTTTATTTTTTAGAAAAGTTATTGACGGGACTTTTGTTCAAGAGGAGGAACCAAGAAAAGAAATTATATTTGATCGTAACAATAAGCCGGAGGAGATCGAACTAGACGAAGATGTGGTTACTAACGAGGCGTATGAAACCTCGGTTTTGGATGTAAGTGGTCTAGTACACATAATGCGATCTGAGCTGGTGGTGGTAGAAGAAGTTGAAAAGACGACGTTCCTCAAAATGCCAAAAACTATTGCAAGTAAGGCTGGTATTATCAACATTTCAAAGTCAGAACGCGAGGTTGTTACCCGATGACCAATCAACACATATCCAACCCTAATCCCTCCCATGATATCTCGATTGCCAACGGCACCAAGAACGTATGGTTTAGAACTATGATCAAACACACATTAACAATTTACAAACAATCAATCAAACACCATAATAAACTAACAACACATGCACAGTCTAATATTCCAGAAATTAAAGAACAAGCATAATTGTCACAAATAAAACCTTACATCCGAGACGATCACCAAACAAACCTAGCCGCTCATAGTGTTATGAACCATCATCACAATCGAACCTTTGTCAATTGGAATCCAAAACAAAGTCTTCATGTTTTGATCACTCAAGAACACAAGAGAGAGCCAAAAATCGCCCCTCCACTCCTTGAAAACCGTCCAAAATCAGAAAAAAAAATGAAAAGACCTCCTTAAACTGACTTAAAGATGGCGGTTACAAATTGTTCCGCAACTTCCACCGTAACTTACGGCTCTACCGTAAGTTACGGTACACATAAAAATGTTACGGTGCTGTTTGTCTGCTTTACGGTGGAGATTTGTGCACTTTTCAGGTCCACCTCTTTTCTTTGTGCCTCACATAACATATTCCACATGTATGCTGTCAGCCCATGTCTTCACATGAGGTTAAATCAATTCATGTGTGCCTCTTTAATGTTGCCGCCAATAGATGATGAGGATGTTATTATTGATTCTTTTTTTTTCTTAATCCAATCCCCTCACGTGGTTACTGCCTCTCTCAACTAAAAGTCAGCCCAATCATGAATCGGTCCAATCCAAAGTCTCCAATGTTGCATTATATGACTCCCCATGTCACATGAATACCAAAATGATCAGCCGCCCCCACAAGTCAGCAGCCCATGTGCCCAAGCCCATGTGTATGGCGGCCCAATATAGGTTGTGCAGGAAGTCCACGTATATGATAATTGTTTCCTTCAAAAACTCCACTTGATGTTGACTTTTTTTTTTTGTGTATTTCCCTGCCATCGAACATCGGCCCAATTATGTGTGTATTATGATGGCTGCCTCCGAAATGATGATGTCTCTTTGACTTTTAATCACCTCCAAATTCGTGATGTTGTTGTGCAATATAATAATCCACACAATTCTCAAAGTCTACCATTAAGCCTTCTTTCACGTGACTATATAGATGTCTGTTTCTTGATGTTGATGATTATATATAACAATCAATCCTTCACTTGTGCTCTCTTCCCCATGTCATGATGATGTTGTCTAGCAAGTCCACATGACTATGTGGCTGCACTCTTAATATTTTATCTCTCAAAATTCAATGTTCCTCTTTTCTTCTAAACACCTTAATTTCTCCGAATTATGCATTTTACCTACAAAAGCCACAAACACTCGTAGTTACTATATTCAAGGAAATAACCTAGTAAAGCATGGAATTTTAATCTTTTTAAACCATTTAAGGGTTGTCCAACGGACCACCCGTCAGTGCACCACAAACAACGGCAGCAGCGGCGGAAGGCGGTAGTGGGGCGGTGGTTGATCGGTGGCGGAAGACGGTTGTGCGAGGTGGTTGGTCGGCCACCATCGCCTGAAAACGAACCGTCATGGCCACCATCTCTCCGGTCACCCTTTTGCGACCTTGCTGGGTTTAATTTGGTATGTTGGGGGTTGCTTGGGTTTGGGGTTTCTTTGATTCTGATTATGTTGGTTTGGGATTCTTTTGATTCTGATTATGTTGGTTTAGGATTTTTTTGATTCCGTTTCCGTTGATTATGTGGTTGTTTTGTGGTGGGTTTGTGGTGGGTGGTTGGTGAAGGTGGGTTTGTGATGTGGTTGGTGAAGGTGGGTTTGTGGTGGGTGGTTGGTGAAGGTGGGTTTGTGATGTTGGTTAGGGGCGGCGGTCGTTGAAGGGTGATGTGGTTGTTTGTGGTGGGTTTGTGGTGGGTGGTTGGTGAAGGTGGGTTTGTGATGTGGTGGGTGTTTTGTGGTCGGAGATGGTGGGTTTGTGAATCTGTTTGCCTTTTGAATCTGTTGAATTTGTTGAGTCTGTTTGAATATGCTTTTGAATGTTTGAATATCTGGGTTTGAATGATATTCTGTGATTCTTGGTCTGTGTTCATGATTTTTTCTGGGTTTAGTTGATTTTTCTGTGTTCATGTTGAATCTGGGACCTTTCTGTGTTCATGTTGAATCTGGGTTTAGTTGAGAATCTGTGTTCATGTTGAATCTGGGACCTTTCTGTGTTCATGTTTGAATCTGGGTTTGAATGTTGTTCATGTTGAATACGATCGATGGGGTGGCGATGATGCAAAAAAAAAGCGTAGATTTTGATGACGATGGCGCGGCAAGGACGGCGGAGGGTAGGGTTTTTGATCCTGCAACCCCACTTTTGCAGCCTCTTGATTATCGGATAATCTGAGCCAAACCCCGTTTTTTTTTCGAGATACCCTTTGGTTTTGATGTTTGTTGGGTTTTTATATTTTTTTTGAGGCGTCGATGATGATAAATCTATCTGAGACACCTACCGAGTAGCGATTTTCTGGATGCGTTCGTTTTGTGTAAAAAACTTTTAGATAAAACGTAAAACGTAAAAAGTTTAACGTGAAACGTAAAACGTAAAAAGTTTTTACGTGAAACGTAAAACGTAAAAAGTTTTACGTCAAACGTAAAACGTAAAACTTTTTAACGTAGACCGTAAAACTTTTTAACGTAAAATTAAAAAAAAAAAATTAAACCGTAAACTTTTTTAACGTAAACCGTAAACTTTTTTAACATAAAACGTAAAAACGAGAAGCGTAAAAAGTTTTACGTAAAACGTAAAAAGTTTTACGTAAAACGTAAAAAAAACGGCGCGTAAAAACGTAAAAAAAAACGTTAACGTAAAAAACTGGGGCGTAAAAACGTAAAAAACCGGCGCGAAAAAAAGTAAAAAACGTTAACGTAAAAAAACCGACGCGTAAAACGTAAAAAAAACGTTAACGTAAAAAACCGGGCCGTAAAACGTAAAAAACCGGCTCGTAAATCGTAAATAACGTTAACGTAAAAAAACCGGCGCGTAAATCGTAAATAACGTTAACGTAAAAAACCGGCGCGTAAAACGTAAAAAACTGGGGCGTAAAACGTAAAAAACCGACGCGTAAAACGTAAAAAAACGACGCGTAAAACGTAAAAATCGGGGCGTAAAACGTAAAAACCGACGCGTTGAAAAAACGAGGCGTGAGAAAGCCGGGCGTAAAAAACGGCGCGTCAAAAAACGAGGCGTGAAAAGGCCGGGCGTAAAAACGTAAAACGTAAAAATATGTAAATAAATCTGAATTTGAAAATGTTTAATAAAAAAACTAAGTTTAAAAAATAAAAATCTAATATAATAAAAATCTGAATTTGAAAATGTTTAATAAAAAAAATCAGTTTATAAATAAAAAACAATTAAATAAAAATGTAATTAATGAATAGGACAAAAAAGGTAATTAAAAACTAATATATATAAAAAGACAAAACAAAGTAATTTTACTAAAATACCCTTTGACAATAAAATATTAAAGACATAATAAGACAAAAAATACTTAATATTATTTTTTATGTACTTTTAATCTCATCCATCCATCTCCTTGATCTAAAGGCCAGAAAGTGGTTCTCATGGTTCTTACAACTGGGGGTGGTTCTCATTTTAACCTTCCCCTATATATATATATATATATATATATAGGGAAATGTTAAAATGAGAACCACCTCGAGTTGTAAGAACCAGTGAGAACCACCCCCGCGGGGCGCCGTTGACCACGAAATTTTTTTTACACCTAGATCCGTATATTTTAACACGGGGGGTAAATTTTGGGTTCAAACGGCGCGCCCGAGGGGGTATTTTTTTACGCCCAAAGTTTGGTAAAAAAAAAAGAAAAATTAAAAAAATTAAAAAAACCCAAACTTTGGGCGTAAAAAACTACCCCCTCGGGCGCGCCGTTTGAACCCAAAATTTACCCCCCGTGTTAAAATATACGGATCTAGGTGTAAAAAAAATTTCGTGGTCAACGGCCCCCCGCGGGGGTGGTTCTCACTGGTTCTTACAACTCGAGGTGGTTCTCATTTTAACCTTCCCTATATATATATATATATATATATATATATATATATATATATATATATATATATATATGATTAGGATCAAGAGTGAACAACTTTTTGAGAGTGAAATGAGTGAACTAATCTTGGCCGTTGATCATTATTTAGATTAAAAGGGTAAGATTGACATTACCCAAGTATGTTTAATTAAAATACCTTAATTTTCTCATCTCTTAACTCTCTTTATCTCTCTCTTATTTTTAATTATTTCTCTATTATTTCTTTATCCATAGATTTTGTTTTAATTTTAACTTATGTATTGTTTTTCTTTTATTATGCGTATGTATAGATATCATAATACATTATTTTTAACTTTTTATAATTTTCAATAAACATTAAAAAATTTCTCTAAGATTGAAATTGTAATTATTTTGGGCATTAATTTTTTCTGAATATATGATGAAGTTATTTATTTTGCATACATGTGATATGTTTCATTTTCATTAATATCATAATTTTTATATAAATATACTCGTGTGCATGCCTAATATACTATTGTTGTTAATATACACATATGTTACCATTTCTGAATATAATACACAGATGTATAAAAGAATGTACACATGTGTATAAACTAACAGCTGTGTATCTTGTATAAACTGATAGTTAGCGAGACTGTACACATGTGTATAAACAACAGCTGTGTATATTGTATAAACTGATACTAGCGGGATTGTACACATGTGTATACACTAACAACTATGTATCTTGTATATACGGAAACTAGCGAGATTTTAGAGATTTTGATTATATTGTTTAATAAATGCAATTTACAAAAGACACAAATACCCTTCTGTCATTTATTTTAAAGAGGAGTTATAACATTATAATTACAGTCTTGCCATTGTTTAAAAATCTCTAGATGATGTAATCCATTGGCCCAGATTAGTTCACACAGTTCACTTTCAACATAGTGTTCACTTTAGAACCCTACCATATATATATATATAGTGAAATCCCCTAGTATATGAAAGAGTGAAAAAGTGTTTTCGTTGTTGTGGAATAAGAAGCCTTCGTATCTTAATGCACGTATTTAATTTATTCGGAGCTATTAGAGCGGGATCCACTTTTTGAGGAATCTGAGTCATTATGTTTATTCAGATTCAGGAACACTACCAAAGTTTTTCAAGGGGGGTTATCTTGACGTAGATCTGCCTTTGACCTAGATTAACCTAAGTGAAATGAAGTTTCTATCGCTCTACTTAAAAATCAAATATGAAACTTCATACACCTTAAAGTTCATATGAACTAAAATTTGATGTTAAAAACGTAATAGTCTCATTAACATCAAAAACAAATATAATAACTATTTTTTTCCGTAATTGTCAATTGGATTGAATTTAAATTTTTTTGAGTTGTTAGTGGTTTCGACTCTAATTCAAATTCCGTAATTAATCATTTCATTATTACAAAGTTTGATTTAAAATAGGTAAGTGTGTCATTAAGATTAAAGACATATATAATATTCTATCTTTCATAACTTATCAAATAATTATAATTTTTTTTTTTATCAAATTGCATATAGCAGGAAATCATTTCGAGTTTAATTTAAATTTAATTTAAGTAAATAATAAGTTTCAACCAAATTTTATTTAACTATATAAGTTTAAACCAATTTTTATTTAATAAGCACAATCATCTCATTAACATTAAAATCAAAATTAGTAATGGAACACTTTTTTCATTTAAAATTTTATGTAAATGTTTCTTTCAACACTGTTAAATAATATAACTTATTGTGAGAACATCCGTGTAATACAGGAGACTTAAATTAGTATATATATAATTGAATGGCAAAGTTTACTCTTACCTAATTTACACCAATTATTTAAATAATTATCCGTATCCATATTTAAATATGAGAAATCTCCTCAAAAAAAACATATGCCTTGGCTAGACCAATATATGATATTAGGGATCCAAGAGTTGACCAACTTATGCTAATCTTGACCCATTTCCCAAGATGACTAGTTTTTTTAACATCAAATATATTGAACCAGAAATCTAGCAAGGAAATGTAATAAGGATACATGGTATGGAGAGGGGTTTTATTATGCCGTGTGTACGTCATGTTAATTAAGAGGCTCTTTTTTAATAGCTAGCTTGGTATGAGATGGAGCTACCTCTTTCTCATTCTCTATAATAGCCCCCCCCCCCCCCCCCCCAATTTAATGCCTCACACACACACACGCACAAGCTCGCTATTGCTTTGGCTTACCATCAACCCCCCCCCCCCCCCCCTTCCTCCAAACTAGCTAGCATGGTATGTTGTGAGGGGCGTTTTTAAGGTGGATGGGTGATAGTGCCCCATATCAGTGGCGGATCTAGAAAATTCGCATAGGTGTAACATTTCAATAAAAAGGGGTATCAAAATCGAAAAACGTCAAATTTTTCTAAAATTTACACTACCGTCGGAGCGTTAAAGGGCAACGGACGTTACCCCTTCTATCACTCTAGGTCCGCCCCTGCCCCATACCTTCTAGCATAAGAACAAAGATACATATGTGAGAACAATAAAACCATCAAAAAAAGAAAACCAAAACAAAACAAAACAAACATCACTACATCTTCCAAACTACAACTATACCTATGCTCAGAATTGTGTTTAATGATTTTGATGGTTAACACGATGCCAAGACATGATATTTGTTTAAATATTATTAAATTTGATATGATTAATTTTTAATCCTTCAAATAATAAAATTATCCATTGTCTTTAATTATTAAATATAAGTTTAATAAAACCCCATTAACTCACACTATAGTGATGACTAGTCAAAGTCAAAATTAGTAGCATGACAAAATCAGATTTCACACACAAATGTTCTCTGCCATAGTGGAAGGTGTATATTAAATATATTTTTATACTCCTCAGTTGCTTACTTTACCGTTGTCTCTTTTTAATTTTATATATTAGTTATATACGACAAGTGGCTCGTCGTCGTATCACAGGTTCAACTCTCACTTGGTGCAGAGTGAGGTATTGGTGAATAATGATATGAGACTCAGAGAAATCTGGGTTTGATCTTTGAGCCAAACGTGTTTTACCAGTAATTTCACCGCCGTGCCTACGGACGAGTGGGTTATTGGGTTTTCACCGGAATTGGTGGTGGACTCGGGTTACTCTCGGAGTACTCCGTTTGGTCCAGTGGGTACCCCGAGAGTGCTTGAGATTGATTCTGTTAGCCGTTCAAAAAAAAAAAAAAAAACTTTTTTCTTATTTATCTTATTGCACCCTTGATATTCTATTCCTTAATTTAGAATTTATAAACTTTTCAAAAGAAAAAATTAGAATTTATAAAAGTTTAACGGAAATAATAGTTATAAAATAAAACATAATATATTAAATTGTTAGGGGAGTGGGGGTGGTCACTAGTGATGAAATTCCATCACTCACAAACATCCAATCATGTTCCGCCATGTCAGCAACCATTTTTCCATCACTCACAACCTTTTTTAGTGGCAATGGTCATCACTCACCACCACACCCAACAACTTCCCCCAACCAACAATTCCTCTCACAAAATCAAATCATCACGCGTTAAAGAAATGTGCCATGTTCACGCGTTATAAATTGATGGTGGCGGTGAGAATTGTTATTCTATCACGCGTTATATAGGGGTATCACGGAACATTAACGTTCCACCCCCACCGCCCTTAGTATCAAATCCCTTCAAAACATATAATGAAAAATCTAAAATTCATTCTCAAAAATTCATTTTATAATTTATGATCTTTGTTACTATCTATCTAATATTTCTTTTATTTAATGATCAGTTCATCATTTAAAAATGGTATAACATAATTGAAACGCTTCAAACAAGGGTATGTAGAATTCGTTTCGAATTCGAAAAATTCGAAATTCGTTTAAATTCAATTCGATTATCAAGAATTCATTTCGATTATAAGAATTCGAATTCGAATTCGAGTCAAGTAAATCGAATACGAATTTATGATTTCAAATTCGATTCGATTCGAAATTCGAATAAAAATTATACATTTTATTTATTATTTTTTATATGTAATACATATATAACTTTTATTAGGCTATACTATAAATTATGTTCGAATTTTTTTCCAAGTATTAAAATTAAACATTACCAAACCCACTACATGGCCCATAACTAAAACCTAAGTAACAAATCTATCAATAGATTTCTAAGCGTAAAAATATTAACTTGTAATGTGGAGTGCTTATTCCTGACTTATCGTTTTGAATTTTAGACTTATGGTACTTTATTTGGAACTTTTTAATTTGATATCGTGCTTTATGGCTGCTTTAAAATTTATGTTTCATTTTGAAAGTTTTTTACATGTTTTTAAAGAATCTGAACTAAATCGAATTTATTCGAATTCGATTTTTTAATCGAATACGAATTGGGTTTTTTATTCGAATACGAATTCGAATCGAATTCGGTAGGTTTTAATCGAATTCGAATCGAATACGAATTCAAGGAAAAATAAAAATTATTCGAACAATTCGATTCGAATAATTTGAAAATTCGATATTCGATTCGATGAACACGTTCAAACCCGAGGGTCTCAAAGCTGGATCATACATGCGCATCGTAGTTCTTAAGCTAATAGTAATTTATAAAAATCCTAGCCGAAACATGCAAACATGACCTTTTAATATAATATCCCGAACATTTAATCACGAACAAGTGCCTGAAACAACTCTATCACTGGGGATGCTAAGTAGTTGCCACCACTGCCAAGAGCTCATCCATGTTAAACCGTGAAGCTACACTTGAACTAAAGTGCATGCTAAAGTCAATTAGTTTTAGTGAGTTCTACTTTACATTGACAATTAGAAAACTTTAACATCATACAATGAAAAACATAACTCTTTGGTTAAAACATTTCTCATCATAAAGAAAATAACATCAAAACATTTTCTTTTTTATAAAACATATCATCATCACCGTCATCATAAGTCAAACATTCTTTTGTCTAGTTTGCAGCATTTTATCAGTAGTCGTTGCTACTGGATCCATTACCTAGTTTTACAACCGAAAATGTGGCAAGCCACAAAGGCACTACCCGTTAACATGCTTATAGTGGTCTAAGGTTCCTCGCGACCAATGTACTAGGCTATAAAACACGTTTTGCATTCATCCTCGTGATCATGATATGGCAAATTTCCACAATGCATTGACTTTCAAAACATTAAACCATTCCATATTCTTAAATTAGTGTAATCACGTATAAGGTTTGATGGCGTATACTATGTTTACACCACATTTTCTCTTTTTATCAAAACCAGTTTGATCCATTACTTTACATCATTATTCAAAAAAAAAAAAAAAAAACTGAATAGCATTACATGATATTTAAATCATGTCAAAATATTCTTTCGGGTCAAAAACATTTTCTTTACAATTTGTAGACATGTTCATCTCAAACATTTTTAAAACATAATGTCATGTCTACACTTAAATAATCATAAAATCATTCTTGAGTATGCATCCCACCAAAACATGTAAACATTGTATTTTAGAACTCACTCTAGCCTATGCTACTGACCACGACATTCTACGCATTCATTAACGCATATCCTATTAAGCATTGTCCTACAATATACGAGTTTTCTCCATTAAAACACTTATTCATAAGTTAGTTACAAATTCGGGATTTATCTCGTTTCTCGGTCCATTAAATACGTATCTCATAAATCCATTCCCCTTTTACACGTTTATAACATTCTGTAAGGAACTGGCATCCTAAAACAGATTTTCTCTAAATCAGACTTCCGATTATCATAATTATTCCCAAATTTATAAAAAGAGATAATTTCTCATGTTTCCTAAACCACACTTATGGCTTCCTCAGCAACCAAAAGATAGACAGAGATCATTTCTCATGTTTCCAGAACAACAATGTCTGGGAGTGAAGCCAAGTGTTGCTTTATTTGGTTGAAAGCTTCCTCTGCTTCTTCAGTCTATCGAAAGTCTTTCTTATTGGTACACCCCTGTAGGGTTTTAAAGAAAGGTATGGACTTTTCTGCTAATTTTGATGTGAAACGCTTCAAGGCTGCGATCTTTCCATTTAAGCTTTCTACTTCTTTTTTGCTTTGTGAGGATTTTGTGTCAAGGATGGCTTTGACCTTGTTGGGATTTGCTTTGATGCTTTGTTTTCCCACAATGTGCCCCAGAAACTTGTCTTCTTCAAAACCAAACGAACACTTAAACGGATTGAGCTTCATATTAATCTTTCTCAAGTTCCGGAAAGTTTCTTGTATGTCGTCAAGCATTTGAGCTTCTGTCTTGCTTTTAATTACCAAGTCGTCAACATAGGCCTCCATGTTCCTGCCAATTTGCCCAGCGAACGCTTTTTCCACCAGACGTTGATAGGTGGCACCTACATCTTTTAAACCAAAAGACATTTTCTGATAACAGAAGATACCTTTATCAGTGTGGAATGCGGTTTTCTCTTCGTCTTCCTTTTTCATTTGGATCCGATGATAACCCTTGTAGGCGTCCATGAAGCACTTGAATGGGAAGCATGTGAGCGAATCAACCTTAAGGTCTATTTCAGGCAATGGGTAGCAATCTTTTGGGCATGATTTATTTAGGTCTTTGAATCGATGTACATACTCCAAGACCCATCAGGTTTACAGACCATTACTGGATTGGCTACCCATGATTGATACTTGACTTCTCAGAGGATTTCGGCTTGAACAAACCCTTCAACCTCCTGACCGGCTGCGAGGCTTCTTTCTGGAGCCAGGCTTCTTTTCTGTTGGACAATGGGTTTCACACCAGGGGGAATCTTAAGCTCATGCTCAACAATGTCGTGGGGGATACCAGTCATATCTTCCGGGCACCATGCAAAGATGTCGACATTGTGTAAGAGTAGTTTCTTGAGGTACATGAGAGTGTCCTCAGTGAGGTTGGTGTTTACCCTTATCCTTTGCTGAGGATATTTTGGGTTTATAATCCATCCTTGTTCATCTTCTTCATTCTTCTTCGAACTTTCCCATTCAACCAAGAAAGCTTCTTGAGTAGGTTGAAGGGTTGTTCTTCCCCTTTCAGTGGGAAACTTTACAGTGCCTTTACCGACTGAAACTGCCATCCCGAACACACTCTGTGCTGGTCTTCCTATGATAACATCATAATTGGAAGGAATGTTGATTACCACGAAGGTGAGCTGCTCGGTTCGTTTCATTTTTTCTTTGTTGAAACAAACACTAAGCGTTATTCAGACTAAAGGTTTGATGGATATGTCGGCGATATCTTTGATGGAAGATTCAGACTGCTGAAGCTTGGACCGTTCGTCATTGCTGAGATGGTTGAAACATTTCTTAAACATGATCTTTGTGGTTGCTCCAGTGTCAATCTAAGCTTTTGTGTGTCTTGATGGTTCCTATTTTAGCTTCTACAAAGGGTTTGAGAGTAACTCTCCTTCAAGTGGTGGGAAGCAAACACATTGGCGTTCCCACGCTTCTAGACAAGGGCGTTTATGGGAGGCCTTACTTTCAAAGTCCACAATGTTTACTTCCTTCTTTTTTTCCTTCAGGCATCTTATCTCTCACTCCCTTAACCAAGTGGGCCAGTTCTCCATATTTGACGGCTTCTTCGATCCTCTTTTTGAGTTGGAAGCAATCATTGGTATGGTGACCCTTTTCTTCATGAAAGTCACAATATTGGTTTCAGTTTTCATTCCTCTTGCTTTTTGTAATGGCCGAGGAGGTCGGAAGCTATGTTTCACTTCTTCGGTTGCCAAGATCTCTTGTGGAGTCTTGGTCAAAGTTGTGAAGCTTATGGTTTTTTCTCGGCTTGGAGGATTCCTTCCTTCAGGTCTGAATCCGAGCTTCTAGAGTGTTTATCATAAGAACCAAAGTTTCCTCTTTTCCTTTTGGGACTATTGTTTCGCTAACTAGGAGCTCTTTTTCTTTGTTCCTTGATCTCAACCTCTTTTTCTCCTCGGATGTGGGCTTCAGCCCTTTCAAGCGCTTCTTCAAGGGTTTTAGGCAGGCATTTGTTGAAATCTCTTGTAAGGTACTTGGAAGGGATGGCATTCATGAACCTTGCCACCCTCATCTTTTCATCAGCGCCTACATAAGTCAAACCTTCCTTCTTGTACCTTTCAATGTAGTCTCTAAGACTTTTATCTGTGAGAAGTTGGCTAGAAAACCTTTGCTGAGATCATCGAAGGTCTGAATTCTTCATTCAGGAAGGTCATTGAACCATATCCGTGCAGATCCCACGAGGGTTTGCATGAACATGAGACAGCATTCGGGGTTGGACCACTTTTCGAGTCTTGCAGCTTAAGTGAAAATTTAGAGGTGGTCTTTAGGATCCTCGGTACCGTCATAGGTTCTTATGTGTGATGGCATCTTTATCCGGGTTTGGAAGTCATAATCGGAAATTTGTTGGGAGAAACAAGACAAATTACCGGGTTTGTAAGTTTTGGTGAGGTCTCCCTCCACTCTTGATGTCGGGTTACTATTCGAGGTACCTTGGTGGGTGGCCAACACTTGGTTGATGAAGTGTTTCCAAGGGAATTGTGCCATCATTTGTGTCATTATTTGTGGCATTAGGTGAAAACCTTGAAGGCTTTCTGGTGGCATCACATAATTCACTCCCATGGGAGTACTCATGTCTGCACTTCGAGCCATGGGTAGGACGGCCAGGGCCTGTTCCCATGAAGTCACATGCGGGGAACACTCGAAGCAGGTGACTCCAAGAGTTGATCAAGAGTGGTTTCATGCCCTATAGGTGCACCGGTTGCAACAGGTTGGGAGGTAGGCAAAGGAAAAGCAATCAGGTTTGGCCTCCCAACAACATAAGGGCTTGGGTTGAGTGGTAGGTTAGTTGTACTAGGACTAACTTCAATGCATGATGTTGTAGATCGTGAGCTGCTTAGAGGGGGTGAGGGAGGACCAGGTGACAACAAAGGTTCAGACTCATCGTAGTCTAACCTTATTCTTAACCCCTTCTCCATTTCTCTGCTCACATGCTGGTTGAGAAGAGATCTCAACTGTAGGAAGTTTCTGGCTACTCCCTCGGGCGTTAGATCTATGTGTTCCGGTGAATGCATAGCATCGATTTGGGGAGAGGTAATCCCTAAGCCGGAAGGGGTTGGTGTTTGAAAAGAGGAGAACTCCGGGAACACAATCCATGTTGGAGTGCCTCCGAGAGTAAAGAATGGTGTGGATATGGCTAGTGATGTTTGGCCAACGTTTGGTGACGAATCTGTGTCACGAGGCACCTGATTCACCTCGCCGGGAGATTCACCGTCAGACATGGGAGAACTTTGAAAAGTTGGAGCTACACTACTAGTTTTCGAGATGGATTTAGCGGCGTAGCCCCACGGTAGGTGCCAACTTATTGCTACAATAAATATAAGACCAAGGGTAGTAACAGGACCTACGAGGTAAAAGGGTTCAAGGGTTTCAATTAGCCTAATGCACGTCGTGGGGTCCCCCCCACCTTTGCAGTACGTGGGGTTGGATCAAATTGTTATTATTGTTTTGAATCCTGGATTGAAGGATCTTCAACCCAGAATGTTTATGTTTTACTGTTGTTTAATGTTTAAAGTGAAGAATAGACCAAGCAAGGTGCAAGATCTAGAGAGAGAGATGAGAATATGGTGTGTGTGTTTGAGTCAAGGGAGTCTGCTATTTATAGAAGAAAAGATCTTTTATAAGGAGAAACATTTGACTCTTGATCCAAGACTGCAGTGGAGGAATTGCCCATTTTGGTTAGTGAAAGGCTTTTGACCTGCGAATAATTGAGTCCACTCTCCCACACGTGCCTGTTGCTGCTGGATGAGAGAGTCCACACGTAAAGCATGATGTGACTGGACACTGTCTCGTTCCTTTTGTTGCTTATGACAGCTGCTTACTTTCGAACCTTTTTGGCTTTTAACCTTTTAAACTATTTCGAATTTTGATCAATTTATTAAGCTTTGACCTACCCACGTCATCACCTGATGCTGAAACCAGTTTGAATGATTGACAAGAACATGATATCTCATACAAGTGTTGTGTTCAATGTAATATGATATTTACACCCCTAATACACATATAACTTAATTTGTCAATTTTCCAAGTACTTTGGCATGAAACCTCTATTAATATAATATATTTGTTTCGTTGTTAGGGATTTTATTAACTAGGTACAATCTTTATTAACTAAGTTCTTTTAAAAGACTCATAACACGTAACCAATACTTTATGAAATTGTAATCAGAATGTTTTTGAACTCAAAACCTTTGTTGACATTAAAGAATCTTCAACGAGGAGAATCTAACTATATAAGTTTTTTTAATAACCAAGTTGCTGTTGGCATAAGTTTGTGTTTGGTTCAATGGAAGAGGATGCAAAACACACATTAGACATGAACATATACAAGGTTTTTTATGCTTCCTGTATCCATAACACTGATCTAATGCATTGGATGTCATATTAACTTACAATGCATGCCAATGTTTGGATTCACCCGTAATTCATCTGGTCATGGTTCATTCAAATGTATAATGAACTTTCTTGTGTTAAAATTTATATAAAAACAATACGATTAAATATAGTTGAACCCGTTTAATTCATTACGGGTCAAAGTTACAATATCTTGACCCGATAAACCTCTTCTTAAGGAGGTGGACATGAACCATATGAACAGTTTCCACCAAGTTTGGATATAAACAATGAAACTTTGTATCAAGTAATACTTTTATCCATCTCTAGAATTATCATCACACTCCTTATCGGTACCTTGTTTAAGTATAACCAACTAATATTTAAAGACAGATTCATACATGGCTTTAATCTTCTAAATCCTAATAAGTTATACATCAACTCATATCAGTGGCGGAACGAGAACATTAACTCATGGGTATCCTAAATTTTTAAAAAACGACAATAAATAAATAAAGTAAAACAAATATCTAATAGATTTGTCCTCTTCTTTTTTTCATAGCTTGAAATCGTTCCATCACATCGTCGTCTTTTACTTCACGTAAAAAATCTTATTCGACCGCATAAACCACAACATTGTTCAAAAATTCCGGGCCCATTCGATTGCGTAAATCCGTCTTGACAAGCTTCAATTTCGAAAAACATCTTTCAACAGTTGTGGTTGCAACCGGTAAAAGGAAAGCTAGCTTCACTACCCGATAAACTGAAGGAAAAGAACTATGCGTTCCCGTTTCAACCATAACACGCGTAAGATCACTTATTCTATTCAAGTTTGCAAATTTATCACCATCACTTATAGTGTGACGAAATGGGCAATTGGGATTTGGGCTTATTATTTTCAATTGATTGGTATCCTCGTACTTGTGTCGTGCCGTGCATTAAAACTTCAAGGCAATTAGGCAATTATTTACAATCTTTTATTATTTTGGGCTAACACATTGGGGAATTGAGCTTATTATTTACAATCTTCAATTGATTTGGGCTAACATATTGGGCAATTGAGATTTGGGCTTATTATTTTCAATTGATTTGGGCTTACAGACTCTTTTTTAGGGGTGTCCTCGTTTGTTCAGGGGTATCCTTGGTATAAAAACAGAAAAAAAAAAAATTACACTACGGATAAAAAGTTGAGCCGTAGCCTGTGCTATGGCTCGGACAACATAAGGTCCGCCCCTGACTCATTTGGGCCACCGTTAGCTACAACAAATGTAAGACCAAGGATAATGATTGGGCTGGTTACACAAAAGGGTTCAAGAGTCCCGATTAACCTATTGCAGGTCGCGGGATCCCCCCACGTATGCAATACATAGGGTCGGATCACTCTTCTATTGATTGCTTTGAGTTTGGGATTGAAAGAGATTCAACCCAGAACCCATGCATGCAATGTGAGTGTTTTTGACAAGTGAAGAATAGAACAAGTAGAGTACAAGTTCTAGAGAGAGAGTAAGATTTCGGAATGTTTGGCTGAATGACCAAGTGTGGTCACTTATAGGGAAAGAGTGAACCAAGAGAGGAAACCTTTGACTAGTGATCCGTTGATGCAGTGAGGGGGTTGTCCTTTTTGGTAGGTTAAAGGCTTCGGACCTGCGGATAAAAGAGTGTCGCTTCCCACATGCTCTTTTACGGTTGAGTGGGAGAAGTCACACGTAAAGTGTGATGGGACGTGACACTGTTCCATGCTTTTTGTTGTTCACTACAGTTGGTCGTCTTCCGAACCCTTTAACCTTTCAACCATTTAAGCTATATTGCACTTATAGCTAGTTTATTAAGCTTGAGCCACCCACGTCATCAGCCCCCTAAGTCAGAGGTATTTGTGGTGTAAGCTCACAGGCTTCTGACTTTTGTACAATCTTTTTAATAGCTTAAAGGCTTAAAGGCTTGAAAGGTTCCAAGCTCCGCATTTTGGGCGGCGAAACAGCTAGAATTTGAAATTGAAAGGACGGTTGATTTGACGGACGTGACAGTTTTTGCAGACGGCAGTTATTAGCCTATAGGTTAATTATGGTAACTGTCAGTCCTTATTTAATTGCTCATTTATCAAGAGAAACAACTTTACTTATTTTCCTTTAGATTTTTCGAGTTTCATCACACAATTTCTCCGTCCAGGTTAGTTTTTCTTCATCTTTTTTGTTTTTTCTTTCAATCATCGCTCATGGGTTCCCGGAAGGATCAATCCACTAGTTACTCTCGCCTCACCCAAGAAGAGGTTGAGGCATTTTGTGTTCAATGGGGGATTGATTTAAAGTTTAGCTCGGTGGCTCCAGGTTTGGACAAGTCAATCGATCAATGTCCGGGCGGTTCTATCGCCTTGTACTGTCATCATTTTGAATTTTCGAACATTCATCACCCTTTCTCTATTTTTGTTCTTAATGTACTGTATTTCCTTTGGTCAAATACACCCTCAGGGCCTTGCTAGGGTTTTGCATTTCGAGATTTTGTGTAGGGATGCTGGGTATGACCCATCTCTATTATGCTTTCACCGTTTCTTTCACTTAGCGAAGAATGGTGATTGGTTTACATTTGAGACGTCTCAAGTTGATACCTGATTAATTTCATCCATGGTAACTACTCTTGGTTCGTGGAAAGATCGTTTATTTTGGGTTTCAGAGTCGATTATTCCTTTCAAAATGATTTGGAGGCATCCAGATGCCGTTCTTAATGAACTTGAACCTTTCGATTTTGAGTTGGATAGTTTGTTTTTAAAGTCCATCAAGGCATGTCCTTCTAGGCTTTGCCCTTTTCCTAAACCTTTGTTGGTTTTAATAGGGATAAGCACGTTGTGGGATAAACCAGACCGGGATCCTGTACTCATGAGTGATGGTCAGGGTATGCATTTGCTTTATTAATTTCTTTTTGTTACTTATTAATAACGTTGCTCATGTTTCATTATGTGTTTTGAGTGCAGTCATGTCTCCCCTGGATTTCATCAAGAGCGACGATACGTCGGACGCTGTGTTTACTGATGCTGCTTCTGCTGAAGGTGAGGATGCTATGGTTCGTGGTTCTGAGCATAGGTTTGAAGGGTCGGGTTACGTTAGTGTTCCGAATGTTTAAGGGGTTTGTGAAAGTTGCTGCTTCCAAGGCTTCCACCCGTCTATCTACTCATAGTAAGGGTGCTGGACAGCCTTCTAGATCCGAAACAATTGATCTTGGTGATGATTTGGAGGTTTCTGAAGATTTGGAAGTTCCTACTGATGGGAAGAAAGGGGAGTTACCGCTTGTGGTGGGTAAGGATAACAAGGCGATAGACAAAAAGGTTGGAGGTTTGAAGCCTTTAGGCAAGACTAATGAGGGTTCTTCAAACGTTGATCCAGGGGAAGTATATGTGCCTGATTGGAAGGTCACTGTTTCCGATAACTTTAAATCTCCCACTGTCTGTGAAGATGTTCTCACTCACTTTGCCCCTCCAGCTCTTCGTGCTTCCTCCTCCTCCATGGATGATGATCTGATGATTGCTAAATGGTCATGAGTGCTTATAACCTCTGTGCCTTACTTCCTGAGGGCATTTCCCGTTTTTGAAAGAGAATGCAAGAATACGAGGCCTTCTCAAAGAAGAGAGACGCCATGAAGGTTAACATGGCTGCCTTGAAGAAGGAAAGTGAGGGATTTGCCGAAAAAGAGAAGGCTTGGAA
The DNA here is from genome assembly GCA_030545235.1 of Helianthus tuberosus. Classification (NCBI taxonomy): domain Eukaryota; kingdom Viridiplantae; phylum Streptophyta; class Magnoliopsida; order Asterales; family Asteraceae; genus Helianthus; species Helianthus tuberosus. Next base: position 74,571,180 of record CM060403.1, read on the forward strand.
GATAAAGGTTCATAAGCTTACCCAGATGCATGAAGTTGAGGTTGGTGAGTTGAAAAAATAGGTTGAAGCTTCCTCAAAGGAGAAGGAAGAGTTGGAGACTTCCTTAGCTCAATTGACCAAGGACAACAAGTGGCTTATTGAACATGACTTTTTACAAGTGGTCACTTATCTTCTTTACTCATCCGAGTTCAACAGGTCTTTAGGTGATGTCTATTCCAAACTTCTTATTCATGGAAGACATCAGGGTTATATTGCTGGATATGACGCTTGTGAAGCTGGGACTCCAAAAGATAAGTCTTCTCTCTATTAGCCCAAGGCATTCGAGGTTTTTAAGGATACTATCGTGAAGATGGGACGCTTGACCTACCCTTATGTGGGTGAGGTCTCCAAATGCTATGGCAAACCTCTTTTTGTCTTGCAGGAGTTAAAACCTCGAGACCTCAATGAGGCTGTTTGTAATGAAGTGCTTAAATCCCTCTCCAAGAAACGTCCTTGCTCTTGAGATAGCAAGGAGACTTATTTTGAAGCTGGAGATGGTTCAAAGGGTTCAAACCTTGAAGTTTCTGAGGTGGCAGTTGCAGCAGGGAGGAAAAAGAGAAAGGCTAGGAAGACCTAGGAGGATGGAGGTTCCAAGAAGGATGATGCAGCGAAACCTACCATTTCTGATGCTCCCAAGTGAAGAAGGTATTTTAATTTGTAGATTTCTTAGCACGTTGAACAATGTTTATGGGTTGTATGTTTTAAACATCTTTTCGTTTTAAGGGAACCGTTTACGTCCTTGGTTGCTTAAAGCCTTGAAGGCTTCTGAACAATATCTTATGTTTGATGGCCCGTGTCACGGCCCCCGTTCCGGTGTGACCCGATCCAGGTGCCGCGGACAGAAAACCCGTGGTATTTATTAATTGAGTTGACAGCGGAAGTTTCACAGGATCTTTTAAAATTTGAATATGCCCAATTATTTTATTTCATAATTTGGGACAACCCCGTAATTTACAATAGAGGAATTTCACGAGGAAATTCCCTGTTTTACAAAACATGTTTATTTATTTAACCGAGCCACCACTTCAAGCTTTATTAGTGCTCCGTAGCACTTTTCCTTGATTCACAGTAGGTCACCTGAAACATGTTTTAAAAATATTTTATCAGCGGGGAAATACTGGCGAGTTACTCAAATTTGATAAAACGACACATAGCTATGAATTACAGCATAAGAGCGATTACAATGGCTAGTATCTTATTTTTATCTGGCGCCGTGTCACACCCTGGTGACGATGGTCATACCACTATTGGGTCCTTTCACCCAAGTAGTGATGATTATCACTGTTAGGTTGATGAACCTAACCGTGAGAAATTAGTAATGTGCACAATACCCCACTTGCCAGTGATTCAAGATAACCAAGACTTAATCCCTGTAATTATAACTTTTGAAAATAATTTGAGTATTGTAAATCATTGTTGATAAAAAGAGAATGACTCACATTGCAAGTTTAGACGGGCAGAGTTTAGCCTACTGATAAGCCTGATAACCTAATTTAAACAACAATGCACACGAACTAGGTCAGTAACTTAATACAACATTTACGATAAGCTCACGAAATCAAAACCCTCACGACGAATGACAAAGTATAGCCCTGATTTGGGCAGCACTTAAACATCCATCGGATCGGCTTCAATCAATCGGACATTGTATCGTAGCAGTGATCGAGTTAATACCCTGTATCGTAGCAGCGTTTCCCTAAGTGAAATTGTGATTTTGAGCAGTAGACTTCGTTTTTGAACAAAATTTTCGAACATAGATGAACTGCTCATGCCCCAGCAATTTATAGCAACTTTTTGGGTCTCACGCGGCCCGCGTAAGCCTTAGCATGGCTTTTACGCGGCCTGCGAGAGCCACCTAGTCTACAACTAGGGCTAGCGTGTCACACCTAGGTCTGCCACGTGTGCGACACGTGGCCTGGAACGTTTATCCGGTCAACTTTAAGTTGACGCGGCCCGCGTAAGCCTAAGCTTACATTTACGCGGCCCGCGTGAAATCCAGAAATCTTGTTTTCTTGGTTTTTCATGCATATCTGGGTTTTCACTTACGGGTCGTTTTGGGTCATTTTGGCAGGTCCTTACAGCCCGTGTGGCCTTTGCTACTTCTAACTTTTCTAATGCTTGACATATTATGTTTGACTTGTTATGTCTTAAATAGTTATGTTGTTTCATTTATTCCCTTGTGTTTTTATTTGTTTTGTGCATTGCCTTTGTTAATGGTTTGTGTATCCTATGTTATTTATACCTTGAAGGGTTCAGTGCTGCAGTCACTTAACCTTAGGATATCTTTAACAAGAAGATACAACACCTATCCTATTTATGACTTTTACTTAGTCTGGTTTTGGTTCGTAAGCCAATGTTAAGGCTTAAGGAACATTTGGTGTAGGCTGCTCAAACCCGTCTATGAGAAATATTTTTGAAATTTTTTCTAAGTCTCATGGAGTTGTATTGATCTAGGAACTCACCCCTTATATTGGTCCATTCAACCCTTGAACCTATTTAGCGATGTGGCCTGGGAGCTTATCCCCTTACATGGTCCTTGCCATGGAGTTTCTTGCTAGGTTCTCAACCTGATTATAGGATAGAAAGACAAATTTTGATAAAAGCTTCATTATTCATTCATTTCAAAGTGTTTTGGTTACAAGGGGAATAAAACAACAATTTTGAATTCTGTCTAGCACATTAGACTAAACATGGAACCTTTTGAGGTTTTTTCCATTCCAATGACGGGGAAGCTTTTTGCCTTGTGGATCTGCCAGCTTGTATGATCCCCCTTTGTGGGCTTCAAGGATAGTGTATAGCCCTTCCCACTTAGGGCCAAGCTTTCCTTGGCTTTATTTTTTGCTGGCCTCGTTGTTTTGAAGGATAAGATCCCTAGGCCTGAAACACTCATACTTTACTCGTGCATTGTAATAGGATTCCATTTATGTTTGTATGGCTGCGTTGCTTCTTGTATGGCTGCTTGATCACAAGCTTTTTCAAGGAGTTCCAAGTTCAACATCTTCTCTTGCTTGTTTGATTCGAGATCAATGTTGAACGTCCTCTTCGTTGTAACTCCTATTTCCGCCGAGATTACAGCCTCTGATCCAAACACTAGGTTGTATGGTGTTTTCTTGTGACTCGTCCTCTGGTTGTTCTAATTGCCCATAACACATTGGGAAGTTCTTCAAGCCAATTGTTGTCATGTCTTCCCAATCGAGTTTTAATCCCTTCAACAATGCTGCAGTTTGTTCTTTCAACATGACCATTGGATTGTGGGTACGCCACCGAGCTGAACACTTGGGTTATTTTGAACTCCTTGCACCAGGAGCTAAAAGGCTTCTAGGCAAACTGCTTCCCGTTATCCATGACTAGCACTCCTAGTAGCCCAAAACGACAGATAACACTTTCCCATACGAAATCAATGACTTGTTTTCCCCAAATTTTTGCCAATGGTTTTAATTCTGGCCATTTGGTGAAGTAGTCCACGGCCACCAATAAGAACTTGACTCCTCCTTTGGCCGGTGGGAGTGGACCAACAATGTTCATCCCCCACTTATGAAATGGCCAGGCTGAGATATGGGAACCAGGTCATGTTTAGGGATTTTGGGTACCGGGGCATGTATCTAGCAAGCTTCACACTTTTGCAGCTGTTCGGATGTATCCCAATGCATGGATGGCCAAAAATATCCAAGGTTCATTAGCTTGGAAATCACTAATCTTGGGCCGTAGTGAGCCCCACATATTCCTTCGTGAAAATCTTTGATCAGATATTGGCTTTGCTCTGGGCCAACGCATCGAAGCAGTGGTGTAAGGTATCCCTTTTTGTAGAGGATATCTCCTTGTAACACACACTGTCTTGATTTTATCCGAACCCTTTCAACTTCCGTGCTTCCGTCTGATCACTTGGCAACTCACCATTTGTTAGGCATTTGACTAAAAGGGTCATCCAGTTCGGCCCATCTTCTGTAAGCACATCTTGTACTTCGAGTTCTTGAATTGGCGATGTTTTTAACACTTCCGCCAACACTTTTTTGGTGAGATGGGCAAATGTAAGGGATGCCAACTTGCTTAGCGCATCAGCCTTCTTGTTTTGTGATCTCAGAACTTGTTTAATGGTGCATGATTGAAACATGCCCATAAGTTCCTTTGCCTTTTCTCGGTACTTCTTCATGTTGGGTTCTTTAGCTATGTAGCTATCATTCACTTGACTTGAAACGAGCAAAGAGTTTGTGAAGACCTGAATCTCTTGAATGTCCATCTTTTTGGCTAACTTGAGTCCTGCAATCAGTGCTTCATACTCGGCTTCATTGTCAGTTGTCTTAAATTCAAGCCGCAGAGCATATGTAAATTTAATTCTTCAGGATTGATTAGGACCAGCCCAGCCCCTGACCCATCAAGGCTGGAAGCTCCATCGGTAAAAAGCTTCTAGGTATCAGGGTCAGAAGGTTCAGTGGAGGCAGTGTTAACTTCTGTTGTTGTTTCTTTTGGAATTTCTAAAATGAAATCAGCCAAGATTTGGGCTTTCACAACTTTCCTTGGAATGTAGGTGATGTTGTGTTCACCTAGTTCCACTGCCTATTTGGCTAATCGTCCGGAAGTTTCGGGCTTTTCAAGCACACTTTTAATGGGTTGGTCAGTGACCACTTGTATTGGGTGTGCTTGAAAGTACCTTCGAAGCGTTCTGTTTATTTTCACCAAGGCTAGAGCAAGTTTTTCCAATGGGGAATACTTGGTCTCTGCCAATTTTAAAGTTTTACTGAAAAAGTAAACGGGTACCTGAGCCTTGTTTCGTTCGATGGTTAGGATCGCACTGATAGCTTCCTCAGCAACTGAAAGATAGACAGAGATTAGTTCCCTTGTTTCCAGAGCAGCAATATCTGGTAATGAAGCTAAGTGCAGCTTCATGTAGGTCCCCTATCCCGTATGGATTGTCACAAAACTGATAATCTACCAAGGGTGCGGAATCCCGTTGATAAATCTGAGAAACAAGAAATACGAAACACTTCACAAACTGATCTTCTATGATTATCCAACGAAACGTTTACAATCACCTAAGATCTTATCAGAACTCATAGCCAATATTCTGCGTTTTCTCAAACTCTAGAATGTCTAATAGTCTAACCCTAAAACTTTAGCTTAATGTTGTTTATATACATACAGCATATCACACGAATAGGGCTTTGGCCCTTATACATTACATAACATAATTCGGGGTAGATTACATATACTTAAACATGAACTTGAACTTGGACTTGATTTGAGCTTCAACATACTCGAATTCCTTTAAGTCTTCGTAAGTCTTCGCGGCCCAAACTTGTTTAATATCCGAAGACCAATCCAAAGTTGTTGTCACATAAAATGCACCAACAAAATCCCCCTTGACAATAGCTTGCAAAGGAAACTTTAGTCTTCAGAATCTCATAGTCTTTGGTCTTTGGATAGCGTCAGCTTCAACACGAATTCTGTCAGCAACAGACTCCCCCTAAGCTGATGTATCAAAGCACCAAATCATCCAAGTTTTGATTCAGCATTCCAAGTAAGTCTTCACAGCATCCATTCTGCATTGTAGAAGGTGGATTCTACCAACCAGCAACAAACTCCTCATCACTTCATAGCAACTCTTCAGCAACACGCTGCTTCAATCTGTATACTATAAAACAAACATCTCGAGAAACCATAAGAATTTTTCAACAAAGTTAAATAATTATTATTATTCAAGAGATAGTTAAACTGTATCATAGATTAAGCATTTTCAATTCACCACTAACACGCAATAATTTTTAATCAAACACCCTATAACATGCATGATATAAAAATTTTGAACCCATTTTCTAACACCGTCTCCCCCTATCGGTAACAACTCCTCCAAGAATAATAGTTTTCTGTACGTTAAGAATTTTAACAGAAAAAGACACTATTTTTGGATTTTTATATTTTCTGAAAGCAAGTAAATAACAAACATAATAAATACTCTATTTTTGTGAGAATCACCGGTAAGAAGATCATATCAGCACAATCAAACTATATTCACACTATTAGATAATTCTTTATATAATTTTTCTCATGAAAAGCAGTCCAAGACGACTACCAGTATGTTTGTCCACTTAAACAAAATGCATGAACATTTCAAGTACCATTACCGTATGATACGTTAAGGTAATTTTATTACTAGTGTGTCCCACTTCAGGATGTACCCCCGTGATCAAGGTATGCACAAAGATTCATCGTAGTAGGTGAGTATACTGAATTTATATAATCGGTGATCAGGTCAGTACTTCCGTACAACAAAGACACCAAAATATCTAACGAGGGCTAAGACAAATACCATTTTTGGTACGATTTATACATTTTTAGCTCTTTTAAGATATCCTGGTGGTGCCAAGTTCAGCATGTATCTGGATGCAGCAGAAGGACAACCCTGATACCCCCCGATGAAATAACAGCATAAAGACCCAAAACTTCATATTTTGGCAATCTATCAACGCAAGATTTAAGGTCATTAAACCATACACCATTGATGTGTTACCCACTCATACTCAGTGCATTTAGGTTTATATCACATTGGTAAGTTGATTATTTCATGCGTTTTGCCTACTGGTACATCATATGATGAAGCTGCTATCACACTTAATGTCACACCCCAAAAACGTCACCGCGGAATATAAAAGTAGTGGTGATGGAAGTTGGTGCCCATTAATATCTTGCTGATGATGCATCGTAATGTTGGAAAATCAACTTAATTAAAACATAGTTTTTAAACATAAACTTTCAAAACACGATAGAACCACAACATAGTTTAGTAGTCTTGATCCTTATGGATCTTATTACATTGGTCCCAAATTGTTTTAAAAGTTTGTCCGACACATTATAAAACCAAACATGCATCAACAACCACAAGATACGCCATAATTCCCAAAGCCAAACTCAAGTACCTGAAGAACACGTTAAAATCAAGTGTTAACACAAAGGAGGGTGAGTTCACATATTCAAATTTAAAATAATTTGATCCAAGGAAAAACTTTCTAATTATGTGTTTATCATAAAAACATCTATATAATTTTTAAGAAAGTTAATTTATTTCCTTGTAAAGAAAAACTCAAGGGTCAGCCGTCGCAAGCATTTCCGTAGAACCTTCCGACTATAGACATCTTCCTGAGTTTACATATTAAATTGATAGAATTAAATGTTCGGACTCGTAAGTTAGCAAGACATTACGAACTATATATTAACAATGAAGGTATAATCAATGCTAGACTATGAACAGAATATCAATTCGTCGTTTGACTTGACACGGGACGACCGGTCACGACGGGGTTGTCAACCCGATAGGTCTACCAACAATTCCTCGCGTGCAATACTTAAATGATTAAACGACATCACTTGCACATGGCCTATATCGAGGCCATCTATGATGCCTGCCTCACGTATAATATATATATCCTACTAATAATGATAAATTTAATATATGATGTTGTACGAATTCCCTGAAATCCCCACCGAAAGGTACTCTCTTGAGATCAAGCAAATTCGTCCCAACTACACGGTCGTTTTCTCTGAAACACCGTACCAATCCCCGTTTCTCCCCGAAACATATTTATTCACAAAAACCGTTTCTCCCCGAAACATATATACATTTAACAAATCCATATATTTTCAATGAAAATATAAATTTTATATATCAAAGGTATGTTTTATTGAAAAACATTATTAAACCCTTTTAAGGCGTGTTCTTCCTCCAAAACATATACAAAACAGTAAAAAGAGTGGGTTTAGTGACACTCACCTTTGGGTGCGTATTATAAATAGCGCAATCCCACAAATAGATTTCTACACGTCCTAATATACGTAGGAACGATTTATCAATCAATATATCACAAAATTCCTAAGTTTCTCCAAATCTTAGAATTTTCACATAACTTTGAGATTTTCTCAAAAAGTCATTATTTTAATTATGTTGGCACATTAATATATATATATATATATATATATATTTAAGATTTTGAGACTTGAACACTTCATTGGTGACCATTATCATGTAAATCCGTTAACACTCCCGTTCATACGTAATATATCTACGATTTGCGCGTCGTAATATATATACATAAACGTACACATAAATTTAATATCATAACACGTGAAATCTCGTTAACTTATTTATTTTATCGTTTTTAAAGCATGTATGCATGAAATAACTTACCAAGTTAACATACGTATCAATTTTCATGCTCGACAAACAAGTTACACATTTAACGTGATTTTACCGATTCTACCGCTTTAAGCGTACAAGCGTACATGCATAGTCTAAATTCCCGCTATCATGTCAACACTTAAAATATTATCATATACACATATCTAAATCACATAAAACAATTTTTACACATAAGGTTCACCCATAAATAACCCATGGTAGTGTACATTGTAAAACGCGTATTTCAGTGATTCGGTAACGTTTTCGGGAGTCGGAAGTCACGTATAACTAACCAAAAACCAAGTAAACTTAATATTAGTTAAAATAATTATATTTTAAACTAAAAATATCAGTTTACTTACTGATTTAAAACAGTTTTATAAAAATCCTTCGAAAAGCCGATTTTTGACCGTTTTACCGCATAGTTTTGCGTTAAACGTTACCATAACCCTCCCAACTCGTAATGACTTGATATTTTAACACAATACATGTTATTTAATGATTAAAATGAATATTATAATCAGATCAGTGCAGTTTTTATGTAATTCACATAAATCATGTGATTTCATGTATTTTACAACACTTAAAGCACAAAGTACAACATGCAAAGCTAATAAACTTTATGACAAAGTTTTATACTATTTTAACACTTAAAATATTTATATTTTTAGTGTTTAGAATCTGATTAAAAATTATTTTTATCAAATCATATTAAATTTATAATTTCATGATCATACATCCACATGCATGCTTAAGTACAAGCATCTAATGCATTCAATTCACATCATCATCAACATGCATGAATTAATTTATATCCAACATGCATTTTAAATCATGTTCAATCATTCAAGAACATTCAAATCTTCATATGATTATCATTCAATTATGTATTCATAAATGCAAGACATATGCATATATTCTTACACATCTAAAATTACCAATATAAAAAATGTTCATGCATGCATATATACATATACATATATGACTCACATATACATAAACACATATGAATCGAAAAATTTAATTTTCACATATTCATGAACTCATTTCAAATCACAAAAACCCTTTTCAAATCATTCATGCATTAACTTCCAAGAATCAATCAAACATGTATCAATCAAAAATCAAAACCCAACCTCATACACACATGTATATATACTCACGGCCACATGCACACACACATACACTTCCATTTTTATTTTATTCAAAAACCCATTTGTTTTAGTTTTCAAGTTAGTGAATCAGTCAAGAACTTTGAGAAACTTCTATCATCACTAAATCATCAAGAACAAGGTTTTTAAAGTGAGTTTTATACCTTCAAGATTTTGATGGATTTTGATAAATTTTTGATGATATGGAGCTTAATTGTTGCTTAAAACACCTTGAAATCTTAAAATGGATTTGAAACATGGTTGTATGAACATGAATCTTCAAGAAATAAGTTGAAAAATGATTATGGTTGTATGTATGTGGGTGTTTGGCCGAGCTTGATGAGAGAGAGCGTGAAATTGTGTTTTGAAATTGGTTTCTTGGAAATGAGAAGATATTAGAAGATTATGGAAGATATTGTTGCAACATAATCATCACCTTTAAATCCTCTAGCCAACACATGGAGGAGAGAAAGAGAGAGAAAACACCTTGCATGGCTGCCATCTTGCATTCTATACATACACATACCCGTATATATACATATATATATATATAATATAGACCAAAACTGGTATTTATTGGATACCGGATATTTTATCTAGCGTTTTAATCCCGTTTTATGAAGTTTTAAATTATTTTTAACGTTCTATAAAAATAAACTCGCCAAAATATTACTGAAATAATTATCAGTTGCCTTGACTGGCTGCGTTGACAGTATTTTGTCAGATACGCGCAGTATCGCGCGGTACGCGCTTAACTCGAAAAATAGAGTTTCTTAGCGTTTTAATTTATTTTTCCTTCCGAATATGATTAAAATTACTATTCTAATCATAACGGATTATTTTTAGGATTTAACATTGATCGGGCGGTCACCGACGTTTGTTTCGCATTTTGTTCGTTACGCGATACGCGTTTATCTTATTGTTGCCAACATAATTTTTATCGAAGTTTGGATTTACCAACACATCTAATATCACATATAAACATCAATATCAGTCAAATACAACATTTTTATTTATTCATGACACGTGTTACATTTGTACGGTACAACCTAAATAGCCAGGTGTCACAGTCTCTCCCTGTTTAGGAAATTTCGTCCCCGAAATTCTACTCTGCAGGTTTCGTTTTCGCACTAGGTGGAAACAGTAAGAACAGCCTTGTTAATTATGGTCTTTTAGTTTCTGCGAGAAACTTTGATTCTTACGAAGAATCCTCGTAGACCTTTATTAAATAATCCTATTTTTCCTAATTCCTCGTCTCAACGCTCTCTACCTTCTACAAGGTTCATCGTTTACGAGTACTTAATCAGAAAGGGTAAGGTTAGTGTTCCACCATTTCAGGTTTAACATATGTTTAACCACATATATGTTGTCCTACACCTGAGGTAGTCTGAGTCTACATACGATTGATCCAACTCGAGATGGGCTCTCGAAAGTATCTAATCCCATGAGCTCGTCTTCTTCCCCTTTCGCATCTATTTCGAATATCTACTCTCTACAAATTGCAGAATTAACAGATCGCATATACCGTTAGGAATCTGTAATCGTCTTTCTGGTTATCAACATAACTCTTCTAACCAAATTTACAACTTCAATAGGTACTTCTATAAACTTCTGTTTATCGTCTAAGTAAACCTTATCAAAGAATATGGTCAGTGTCTCATCTATTATACACTTTTTTCAGGCTGGACACATGAAACACATCATGTATTCCACTCAACCCCTATGGTAGCCTGAGCCTATAAGCGACTGATCCAACTCAAGATGGGCTCTCGTAAGGACCTAATCAATGTGGCTCAGCTTTTCTCTCTTTGCTAAACACAAGATAAGCTCGGGTCCGGTTAATTGTCTTTCGCCAATTTCAACTCAACAATGTAGTGATCGACACTTCCTTCCATACAAGGCTTCAAACGGAGCGGCCTTGATACTAGCGTGATAACTATTATTGTAGGAAAACTCAGCCAAAGGTAAATGAGTATCCCAACATCCATCGAAATCGATCGCACATGCTCTCAACATATCCTCTAATGTCTGAATGGTTCTCTCGCTCTGACCATTCGTTTGAGGGTGACACGCAATACTCATGTCCAAACGAGAACCCAACGATTATTGAAGAGATAGCAAAAACTGGGAGTCAAACCGTCCGTCTCTATCTGAGATGATTGACACTGGTACTCCATGACGGGATACAATCTCGTTAAGGTACAGCTGCGATATCTTCTCGGTATTGTCTGTTTTCTTAAGTGCTAGGAAATTAGCAGACTTTGTCAATCGATCCACGATTACCCATATCGTATCATGTCCACGCGACGTACAGGGTAACTTGGTGATAAAGTCCATCGTAAGATGTTCTCATTTCCACTTAGGAATCTCTGGTTGCTGCAGAAGCCCAGAGGGCTTCTGATGTTCATCCTTAACCTTCGAGCATGTCAGACATTTACTCACATGAACCGCAATATCTTTCTTCATATTCGGCCACCAATATAACTCCTTGATATCTTAATACATCTTGGTAGAACCTGGGTGAATAGAATATCTTGATTTATGAGCTTCGATCATAACCAGTTCACGTAGGTTACCTCTAAGCGGAACCCAAATCCGGTTCATGAAATACATCACTTCATCTGCTTTTAGTATCAGTTCACACTCTAATCCTCTCAAACCTTCTCTTCTCAGGTTCTCATCCTTTAAAGCTTCTCGTTGTGCATCATGAATTCGAACAATCAAACTCGTTTGTATGGTTAAACCCAATGCACGTACCGGTAGAGGCTTTTCCCTCTCCTTCCTACTAAGCGCATCAGCAACAACATTTGCTTTACCAGGGTGATAACGGATATCACACTCGTAATCGTTGAGTAACTCTACCCAATGCCGTTGTTGTGACAACCGGTAATTTACGGCACTTAATTACGTGATTAACGCAATAATAAATATTGTTTACAACATAAATTAACTTAATTAGGCCTTTGGAGTGCCTAGGAGCATTTATCCGACTTTACAGTACGCGTATGAAGATTCGTGTGGAATATGCGGAACATCAAACGACAACGAACTGATACCGTACAAAATACTGACGACGCCGATAAATATGGATGTTACACGAATATTTTATGCTTATGGAGTTTAGGTCGCGATATCGGGTCTCGTAGGAATTGCTTGCCACTTACACATGAGATGGGCTTGTGGGCCCAAGCCCAAAACCCACAAGCCTAAACCTGCACATAATATATTAGATCTATACAAAAATCTATACTAAATCTTACTAAATCTTATTAAATCTCCACTAGATCTCTACAAATCTTTCCAATATCTTGTAAAATCTCAAAAGATCCCTAAAGATCTCTAAAAATCTATGCCAAATCTATGCAAAATCTACTCAAAATCTCACCAAGATCTTCACAAGATTTCATCAACATCTATAAAAAGGGTCCATACCCCTTTTGATCTTCATATTGTGCAGACAAAACAATATACACACAAAGAATAAAGTCTTTCTCTCTCTCTCGATTTCAAATAAGCAGACCATATTCAAGACTCATTCATGAAATATACCAATGAGTCTTGTACAGTTACCATCTAACAAAAGAAAACACAAACCCTTTCATCCCTACAACTAAACTTCTCTGCAACATGAAAACCCACACAAACCCCTACCCTTTCCTCTCGGTCTCTCCTCCTCCTCCGATTGTCCGGCCGCCGGAGCCGATTAACCTGCCAGCCACCCCCAACGTGGCAGTGTGAATACCCCTCCTCCTTCAGCGACACCCGCAGCCCCCCTTTTTCGATTAACAAGACGGATCACCACCACCACCGTCCGGTGGTGGTGCGGCGGCGACAGAACAGAAGAGGAGAGAGAGGATGGAGACGAGAAAGAGGTGACGGAGAGAGAGAGTTGGAGAGAGAGAGAGAGATGAGGCGGAGCAGCGGCGCCACTCACGGCGACGGCAATGGAGGCGACGGCGGTGGCCCTTTTGGTCCGACGAGTTTCCGGTAAGACACTTAACTTTGTTCCCCGATTCTTTTCATTACAATATGTTGAAGAAGATGATGAGTTGATTTATGATGTTAATGGCTCCTGTATGGAGGTTCTGTTTTCGGCAACGTCACTGGCAACAAACGCCGCTCATGGCGGCGGTTCAGATATGGTTCGAGTTAGCTTCGGCCTGGTTCGATTCACGTGCGGGGTTCGGGACATATTTTGGGTCAGCAAGTCAGCCGGCTCGGTCAACAGTCAAAGACTAGTCAACAGTTTCGGTTCAGGTCAACGGGTTCGGGACAAGCGGCGAACACATTGGTTTTATATTGTCTTTATATTATTACCGTGAAAACGAGCTCGAACCGATTCGGATTAGCATTTAGATTACATTTTATCGTTCTTACAAAATTATATATTGATAACTGAATAATTGTTGAATTTTGATAAAATAACGACAACTTATGTTGTCGGGGGCGTCCAAAAACAGAGGAAACTCTGCCCGTTTTTCGAGAAATTCCGTAAACAAAACTTATTTTATTGTAAAAACAAAACAATCAACTTTAAGCGACTTTTGAGAAACAAGATGTAAATGCATATTATTTTCGGCAACGCAATATAACTTACAAAACATATTCATAACTTCTCGACCAAAGCTGTATTTCAAGTTAACCAAACTTGCTAGTTTATAAAACAAGTATAACAAATTATATTGTTTCAAGTGTCTAATAATACGACTTCTTTTCATAAAAATAAATATAGTGTATATTTATTTCAACAATCAAACAAGATGATCCTTTTTATAAATAAATATCGTTACATATTTATTTCCGACACAAACAAATCGATTCTCTTAAAAATAAATATAGTTATATATTTATTTTCAAACACGACAAGTCGACGATTCTTTTATAAAGTGAATATAAATTTTATAATTATTTCATACGCCTCAACGGCATATGATATATAATACGAGTTTATATACTCTTTTCATAAAACACTCGTCACATACGCCTACGACATCTCGAGACAGATAACGCGAATATAACGATATATTTATATAAATATTTATTTATTTTCTCTCGAGGACTAAGTCTTTCCAAGACTTATTAGTATGACCAACATTAAACGAAGCCTAACGAGTAAAACTTCCTCGTTTCCTTCAAGTTAACAACGTACCGTCGAATCGTTCGGTTAACGATTCGGTAGAGCTCGATGACACGTAGTTTAGTTACTGCGTTATTTAGAAACTTATAAGATATTCCATGTTAGGAATATTGTAGAATGCACGCTAGCGAGTCAAGTCTTTGAAGCGACATCACGAAGTCGTATATAGCTAGCTTTGCACAAGGCAATTCAGGTGAGTTCATAACCCCTCCTTTTCACTGTTTTACATTTTATAAATGTTTTCGGGGTGGAAAGACATGCAAGTTTTGAAAAAATAAACAATTTATCGACAAACGAAAACTCATATTTCTAAACCATGATACGAATGGATTACAAAGAACTCAAATGGTTCACGAATGATTTGTACTAAAGATACCGGTTTTACAAAACAAATGCGTATTTTCGAAACGTGAATGATCTTAATGATTAGGGACGGGATTGTCCTAATTATAATAATGGGATTGGGTCGGTCTGCGTACGTAAAACGAGACAACCCATTGAGTTCATGTCCCTACTTTTAATCTTTTACATACTTTTTAAACTTGGAAAAAATACATGTGTTATGGTATGCTGGATACAAGAACTAAGGAATGATACTAGAAATCGTGTCACGAATAGGGTACCAGAAGCACCATTAATCAACAATATACCTAGACCGCAGAACAAAAGGTTAGATCTAATGGGTTTTCGGGCAGCCACACTCTTGGTGAAAACGAGTACCAAGTAGTGCTTTTGTGTCTCAGTCGTGAATCGACAACTAGAAAAATGCCTATGGTTTGGATGCTTCCTATGTCGTGTCACATGTTAATGGCCTTGCAACCCATTAACAATCTCGATACTTACAGAAATACTTGATACATACAAATTACATACCATGTTTTATACAAATTCAAAGCATAGGATTATGCGGGCATGAAGTCAAAGTCAGGGTGGGCATTGACGGTTATACAAACTTTACAAATACAAGAGTTTACAAATACATGGTTTTACGAACATAAAGCGTTACAAATACAAAGTTCCCATATAACATGACAAGAAAATGATTTTAAATTCGTTTTCTCAACAATATTTCAAAAACCGGTTATTCAAAAAGATTTATTTCAAATCTTTTACAAACAAGCTATGAACTCGCTCAACTTTATGTTGAATTTTTCGCATGTTTCTTTCTCAGGTTGCTTATAAAAAATTATGGCACGGTTGGAATAGGAGAACCATGTGGAGTCGAGTACTTAGTGGGCGTTCGTTTTCTAGAAGTCTTAGCTTATTTGCTTCCGCTATGCAATGAAGATACCAGTCCAGTCACGCCAGCTCTGATATTTTCGGGGTGTGACAGATTGGTATCAGAGCTATAGGTTACAGCGAATAAGGTTTTCTGTAGGAATACCTAGGCTCTAACCTCAATTTTCTCTGGGACTTAGATTATTAAGACGTCGAATACATACAGAACGCCTAAGACTCGAATATGGTCTCCAACCGTTGCCGAAAAACAAATAGTCAAAATTTTGTTTTTAAACATGCGCTAAAGTTATGTTTTACACACGGTACATAAAACAGTCGCATACAGTGCACAAAACTCTAAGAGTTTAGGGAACATGCATTTAGGACCTTCGGAAACTTATGTTGAAGTTCATTAAAGGTCATCACGTAGGAACCGCGATTATTAACTCGGGCATACACTATTATTCATATTGTCCATGATATTTTGACTTCCCGAGCAGGCAGCCTACGCATAACGAAACGCTAGTGCACAGGTATATGTGAAACTTAAGCTATACATCAACAGAGGTTGAAGTACGTCACATACGACTTTCGAGGAAGCGGCAGTTTGGCACGCAGTCCTGCAAACGACACGAGTCATGCTAAGAAGAAGACGTATGCCTCTGCATTCCCCCTGTCTTAATAACGACGAATACGCTATGTTCGACATTCCATGGTAATGTCACCTAACAACCGGTTATCACATGCAACCCCAGGTAAAGTCCTTAAATTTCTTTTATTGAAATTTCGACTTTCACATTTACTGAGTAGATTTCCGTATCCCTACTCCTCTTAATGGTCATCGTGTCACGATCATTTCTTCCAGTATAGCGAATATTCATTTGCTTCATTTCTTGAATATTCATATGTTACGCATGCATCGTTTGTTACGCATGTGGTTTCGTTTCAAATAAGCATTTAACCAAAGTTCAAATATTGTTTCGCTAAATCTAATTATTGATTTGTGATTCGAATGACCCGCATTATTGTAATTGTTGGCTCCTTTGATTCAAGTCAACACATTTTCTTGAAATTTCTTTTCTTTTCAAGTTACATACATGGTTTTTCTTTGTGGCCATGCCGAAAGTTTTCTTGTTGATACATGTATCTATTGTCGGCTTGCGCCAAAATCAAATTCAATTGTTTAAACCTGTCCATTACACATATTCAATTCAAAGCATCATATGATGTATTGGGAGGATCATATTCAAATCGATTTTTTTTAACGAGCACTTCATTTGTTTCGAGTCGTAGTAAACTTGTTTGGCATTCGACTCCATAAAATTGTTTGTTGATTACGACACCTTGTGGTGTCAGTATAAACTTGTAGCTTAGGCTAATTATGATTGAGCATTTGATGCAAAACACAAGTGATACTTGTTCAATCACCGCTATTATTGAATTGTTTCATTCACTACGACACCTTGTGGCGTCGGTAGAACTTGCAGCATGGGCTGATCATGATCGAGCGTTTCATGCAAAACTATTTCATTGAACTTGTTGATTCTAAGTTCCGTTTAGTGGATGTTATCATTTCTAGAATTCATTTGCATATTGTAAACGTCCACTTGGAATTCCATTGGTTGAAATTCCTCTTTTATTGGACCACTGTTAACTTGATCACATTGGTGACTGTATCAGTATATCTCGTTTCCTTTGACATTTTTCATATTTACTTACGCATAACGTAACTCTAAGGAGTTAACGTAGTCTAAATTTCGAGGACGAAATTTCATTAACAGGGGGAGAATGTGACAATCGGTAATTTACGGCACTTAATTACGTGATTAACGCGATAATAAATAGTGTTTACAACACAAATTAACTTAATTAGGCCTTTGAAGTGCCTAGGAGCATTTATCCGACTTTACAGTACGCGTATGAAGATTCGTGTGGAATCTGCGGAACATCAAACGACAACGAACTGATACCGTACAAAATACTTACGACGCCGACAAATATGGATGTTACACGAATATTTTATGCTTATGGAGTTTGGGTCGCGATATCGGGTCTCGTAGGAATTGCGTGCCACTTACACATGAGATGGGCTTGTGGGCCCTGGGCCCAAGCCCAAAACCCACAAGCCGAAACCTGCACATAATATATTAGATCTATACCAAAATCTATACTAAATCTTACTAAATCTTATTAAATCTCCACTAGATCTCTACAAATCTTTCCAATATCTTGTAAAATCTCTAAAGATCCCTAAAGATCTCTAAAAATCTATGCCAAATCTATGCAAAATCTACTCAAAATCTCACCAAGATCTTCACAAGATTTCATCAACATCTATAAAAAGGGTCCATACCCCTTTTGATCTTCATATTGTGCAGACAAAACAATACACACACAAAGAATAAAGTCTTTCTCTCTCTCTCGATTTCAAATAAGCAGACCATATTCAAGACACATTCATGAAATATACCAATGAGTCTTGTACAGTTACCATCTAACAAAAGAAAACACAAACTCTTTCATCCCTACAACTAAACTTCTCTGCAACATGAAAACCCACACAAACCCCTACCCTTTCCTCTCGGTCTCTCCTCCTCCTCCGATTGTCCGGCCACCGGAGCCGATTAACCGGCCAGCCACCCCCAACGTGGCAGCGTGAATACCCCTCCTCCTTCGGTGACACCCACACCCCCCCCCCCTTTTGATTAACAAGACGGATCACCACCAATACCATCCGGTGGTGGTGCGACGGAGACAGAACAGAAGAGGAAAGAGAGGATGGAGACGAGAAAGAAGTGATGGAGAGAGAGAAAGACGAGGCAGAGCAGCGCCGCCGCTCACGGCGGCGGCAATGGAGGCGACGGCGGTGGGCCTTTTGGTCCGACGAGTTTCCGGTAAGACACTTAACTTTGTTCCCCGATTCCTTTCGTTACAATCTGTTGAAGAAGATGATGAGTTGATTTATGATGTTAATGGCTCCTGTATGGAGGTTCTGTTTTCGGCAAAGTCACTGGCAACAAACGCCGCTCACGGCGGTGGTTCAGATATGGTTCGAGTTAGCTTCGGCCTGGTTCGATTCACGTGCGGGGTTCGGGACAGATTTTGGGTCAGCAAGTCAGCCGGCTCGGTCAATAGTCAAAGACTAGTCAACAGTTTTGGTTCGGGTCAACGGGTCATCGGGTTCGGGACAAGCGGCTTCGGTCAGACTCAGTCACGGTTCGGTCGACTCGGTTAACCCGGGTCAACTCAGTTGACTCGGTCAACTCAGCGAGTCAACTCGGTCAGCCCGGTTGACTCGGACAACTCAGCTTTCGATGCGAGATTTTTGGTAAAGTTTTAACGGCAAACACATTGGTTTTATATTGTCTTTATATTATTACCGTGAAAACGAGCTCGAACCGATTCGGATTAGCATTTAGATTACATTTTATCGTTCTTACAAAATTATATATTGATAACTGAATAATTGTTGAATTTTGATAAAATGACGACAACTTATGTTGTCGGGGGCGTCCAAAAACAGAGGAAACTCTGCCCGTTTTTCGAGAAATTCCGTAAACAAAACTTGTTTTATTGTAAAAACAAAACAATCAGCTTTAAGTGACTTTTGAGAAACAAGATGTAAATGCATATTATTTTCGGCAACGCAATATAACTTACAAAACATATTCATAACTTCTCGACCAAAGCTATATTTCAAGTTAACCAAACTTGCTAGTTTATAAAACAAGTATAACAAATTATATTGTTTCAAGTGTCGAATAATACGACTTCTTTTCATAAAAATAAATATAGTGTATATTTATTTCAACAATCAAACAAGACGATCCTTTTTATAAATAAATATCGTTACATATTTATTTCCGACACAAACAAATCGATTCTCTTAAAAATAAATATAGTTATATATTTATTTTCAAACACGACAAGTCGACGATTCTTTTATAAAGTGAATATAACTTTTATATTTATTTCAAACGCCTCAACGGCATACGATATATAATACGAGTTTATATATTCTTTTCATAAAACACTCGTCACATACGCCTACGACATCTCGAGACGGATAACGCGAATATAACGATATATTTATATATTTTTATATAAATATTTATTTATTTTCTCTTGAGGACTACTTCTTTCCAAGACTTATTAGTATTACCAACATTAAACGAAGCCTAACGAGTAAAACTTCCTCGTTTCCTTCAAGTTAACAACGTACCGTCGAATCGTTCGGTCAACGATTCGGTAGAGCTCGATGACACATAGTTTAGTTACTGCGTTATTTAGAAACTTATAAGATATTCCGTGTTAGGAATATTGTAGAATGCACGCTAGCAAGTCAAGTCTTTGAAACGACATCACGAAGTCGTATATAGCTAGTTTTGCACAAGGCAATTCAGGTGAGTTCATAACCCCTCCTTTTCACTGTTTTACATTTTATAAATGTCTTCGGGGTGGAAAGACATGCAAGTTTTGCAAAAATAAACAATTTATCGACAAACGAAAACTCATATTTCTAAACCATGATACGAATGGATTACAAAGAACTCAAATGGTTCACGAATGATTTGTACTAAAGATACCGGTTTTACAAAACAAATGCGTATTTTCGAAACGTGAATGATCTTAATGATTAGGGACGGGATTGTCCTAATTATAATAATGGGATTGGGTCGGTCTGCGTACGTAAAACGAGACAACCCAGTGAGTTCATGTCCCCACTTTTAATCTTTTACATACTTTTTAAACTTGGGGAAAATACATGTGTTATGGTATGATGGATACAAGAACTAAGGAATGATACTAGAAATCGTGTCACGAATAGGTTACCAGAAGCACCATTAATCAAAAATATACCTAGACCGTAGAACAAAAGGTTAGATCTAATGGGTTTTCGGGCAGCCACACTCTTGGTGAAATCTAGTACCAAGTAGTGCTTTTGTGTCTCAGTCGTGAATCGACAACTAGAAAAATGCCTATGGTTTGGATGCTTCCTATGTCGTGTCACATGTTAATGGCCTTGCAACCCATTAACAATCTCGATACTTACAGAAATACTTGATACATACAAATTACATACCATGTTTTATACAAATTCAAAGCATAGGATTATGCGGGCATGAAGTCAAAGTCAGGGTGGGCATTGACGGTTATACAAACTTTACAAATACAAGAGTTTACAAATACATGGTTTTACAAACATAAAGCGTTACAAATACAAAGTTCCCATATAACATGACAAGAAAATGATTTTAAATTCGTTTTCTCAACAATATTTCAAAAACCGGTTATTCAAAAAGATTTATTTCAAATCTTTTACAAACAAGCTATGAACTCGCTCAACTTTATGTTGACTTTTTCGCATGTTTCTTTCTCAGGTTGCATATAAAAAATTATGGCACGGTTGGAATAGGAGAACCATGTGGAGTCGAGTACTTAGTGGGCGTTCGTTTTCTAGAAGTCTTAGCTTATTTTCTTCCGCTGTGCAATGAAGATACCAGTCCAGTCACGCCAGCTCTGATAATTTCGGGGTGTGACAGTTGTCGCATGTTGAGCTCTTTCTGATCAAAGATATGCTGGAGGCTCTTATGGTCCGTGTATATCATACACTTCGTGCCATACAAATAATGTCTCCAGATCTTTAAGGCAAACACAACAATCCCCAACTCCAAATCATGCGTCATGTAATTCTTCTCGTGCACTTTCAATTGTCTGGATGCATAGGCTATCACTTTGTCCTTCTGCATAAGCACGCATCCAAGGCCCAAACGTGATGCATTACAATATACAATGAAATCATCATTTCCCTCAGGAAAGGAAATAATAGGTGCACTACACAACTTCTCCTTCAGCAGCCAAAAAGCTTCCTCCTGCTTTTTCCGTCCAATCAAACTTCCTCTCCTTCTGGGTCAATAGCGTCAAAGGCTGCGCTAATCTGAAGAAATTCTCTATGAATCCTCGATAATACCCAGCAAGTCCTAAGAATTGGCGTACCTCTGACGGAGTCTTTGGCGCTTCCCAATTCTTAATCGCTTCTATCTTCGACGGATCCACGTGTATACCTTTCTCATTTATGACGTGTCCGATAAAAAGAACTTCTCGAATCCAGAATTCGCACTTAGAGAGCTTGGCATACAACTTCTCTTCCTTCAGCAGCTCCAGAATCAACTTCAGATGTTGCTCATAATCTTCTATGGTTCGTGAATAGATAAGTATATCGTCGATGAATACTATCACGATTTTATCCAAATAGGGTTTGCATACCCTGTTGATGAGATCCATGAACACAGCTGGCGCATTAGTTGAGACAAAAGGCACGACTAAAAACTCGTAATGGCCATATCGTGTTCGAAAAGCAGTCTTCGAAACATCTTCGTTAGCAACTCTCAACTGATGATATCCTGAACGCAGGTCTATCTTCGAATAGTAGCTGGATCCCTGTAGCTGTTCAAACAAATTGTCAATTCTCGGTAGAGGGTACCGATTCTTGATAGTCAACTTGTTCAGCTTTCTGTAGTCAATGCACATCTTGGAGGAACCATCCTTCTTCCTCACAAACAAAACAGGTGCACCCCAAGGCGAAAAGCTTGGTCGAATGAAACCTTTGTCTAGTAGCTCTTGAAGCTGATTCGACAATTCTTTCATCTCTGACGGTGCTAATCTATAAAGAGATTTTGCAATTGGTGCAGCACCGGGTACCAGATCAATTCTAAACTCGATCTGTCTCGCAGGGGGTAATCCAGGTAATCTTCAGGGTTCCAGATAATCATGAACTATAGGAATCTCTTCGATCTTCCTACCTTCAGCCTTCTTATCCACTACATTTACTAGAACGCAGGATAACCCTTACGCAACATCTTAAGCATCTTTATAACACTAACAACACTCGACACTTGACTCGATCGGTCTCTGTGAACAACTATAACTTCACCACCACCAGGACGATGTATCCTCATTGTTTCTCCAAACAAATAATCTCAGCTTTATTCTTGGATAGCCAATCTATCCCAATAACTACATCATAACTACCCAGCTCCACTAGTACTAAATCGATACTAAAACTATGATCGTTTAACCGAATACTACAACCATGAACGACTTTGCTAGTCTCTATCAATTTACCATTTGCTAGTTCTATCGAGTATTTTTTACTTAGCTTACTTGTTGGAGAACACAAAAATTGTTCAAAGTTTTTCGAAACAAAACTCAAGTCAGCCCTAGTATCAAAGAGTACGAACGCAGAATGGTTATTGATCAAGAACGTACCGGTAACAATAGCAGGATCATCGCGTGCCTTCCTAGCATTCAGCTCAAAAGCTCTGCCCCTGGCATTCTGACCCTTCACATTCGGACAGTTCCGCTTGAAGTGTCCCTGTTCCCCACATTTGAAGCATCCCTCTAGCCTGACTCCATCCGATGTGCGACTAGCATAACACTTACTGGTCACATGCCCAGATCGACCGCATCTGACGCACTTCTCTTGCTCACCGCCATGAGCTCTCTCTATTAGACCACTCGTGCCATCCCTGGGCATATCTCTCCTTGAATCACTGGTGTTAACCGTAGGCGCCTTACGAGAATTGTGTTTCTTCTTACGTTTCTTATCGGAATCCATTTTCGAGCTCTCAGACTTTCGCTTCTGCGAATCTCCAGATCTACGCTCAGAGGGCTGAATTACTTGAATGGTCGAACCGCTGTGATGGCCCAACCTCACGTAAAATGTTGCCACTTCCTCGCAAAGGGCACCAGTAGATGATCTTGGGTTACAACCCTGGAATGTTTTGCATGTACATTTAGGCACTGTTCATAAGTTAATGAAAACCAGGATTACGCTCTGATGATATCATAACACAGGAACTACTAAAAATTTTCGATCATTATATTACCTGGAGGGTTTCCGATCTGTGCTCCACCAAAACCATGCCCATGAGTACCACGTCCACGTCCCTGACCATTATTCTGGTTAGCATCACGCTGTGCCATGGCAGTTTTAACGTGTTGGGCTATGAGTTGTGCTAACTCTTCTGGGGTGGTAGGTACTCCAGGACCCTATCTCGCTTTTGGCAGCATTTCGTCGTTTCTATTATTACAACATAATATCAACATAAGACGATATCCAAAAATGATTCAATCATTAAATTGTAGTGGACCAAACATTGTGCATGTATAATATCCACATAATAATGAGAAAAAATTTTAAACCAAAAGTAACCCATTCGATATTTATTACAGAAATTATAAAGCTTGTTTTTAGTACAACGCCTAATCAAAATTTGGCGTGTCTACACCAACACCCGCAACAAGTCTATATGAAATTCCTCCAAAATATCTGAGAATTTGGCATGCAAGCCATAAATAGTGTTCATCAAATGAGACATACACAACAAACAACAGAAACAACCAACAACTAATGCTTCAATCCCAGGAAGTCCAACATCTTCCTAATAAGCTCCTCAAGCTCTACCACTCTCTCTAGTGCATCTGATCCATCGCACTGTTGTCCAGATCCTTCAGCTCGTCATACCAGTCCATCTATCCCTGTAAATCCTTCATCTGTTCCCTAGCTGAGTCCAAGTCTCCATGCATAGTAGCGAACTGTCGGTCGTAGTGACAACATTGATCAACGGTAAAGAATGACTCAGTAACAACAGGTGGAGGGATCTCAGTAGTGGGCTCGATAACAACAGTAGATGGGACGACCAATGGATCTAATGGTTGAGCCGTGACGATAGTGGCATCCACCACTGGTGCGATACTGAAAGATCCTCCGATCATAGGGATACCTCTATCCACGTCATCGATAACTGGTGCAGTGCCTGATGATTGTCCTGTCTCGTAGATCGAGGGAGGAACATCATCATCGTCGTCTATCCACCCATTGCTTGTGAAAGCATAACGGGGGTCTACCTGGCCGGCCAATGCAGCAGGATCGACTTGGAATGACGAAGCAAATTCGGCCATACCAATCATCTGTGGAGTCGTGAGGGGTATCTCTAGCAATGTGGATCTAGGTGAAGTCTCGAATTCAGACTCGCTAACTGAGTCATGAATCTCGATGACCTCGTGCACATGCGACATCTGTGACGTATATAACCATACAAAGTAAGTGTGTGTTCAAATGAAAAATAACACACAAGGCCCAAATAAACAGATAATCACGTAATGGTTTTCACACATGATAAAAATTCCAAGTTTATTTAAAAATTTTGGCTTCGTGAATTTTGGACTTAAATCTCAAAATTCTTTGGTTGAAGTCTAGAGTTTGCAAGAAAACATCTAGTTCGCTAACAACCGTTGGCTTTAATACCAACTTCTGTCACGCCCCAAAAATGTCGCAGCGGAATATAAAACGTAGTGGTGACGGAAGTTGGCACGTTAATATATATATATATATATATATATATATATATTTAAGATTTTGCGACTTGAACGACTTCATTGGTGACCATTATCATGTAAATCCGTTAACACTCCCGTTTATACGTAATATATCTACGATTTGCACATCGTAATATATATACATAAACGTACACATAAATTTAATATCATAACACGTGAAATCTCGTTAACTTATTTATTTTATCGTTTTTAAAGCATGTATGCATGAAATAACTTACCAAGTTAATATACGTATCAATTTTCATGCTCGACAAACAAGTTACACATTTAACGTGATTTTACCGATTCTACCGCTTTAAGCGTACACGCATAGTCTAAGTTCCCGCTATCATGTCAACACTTAACATATTATCATATACACATATCTAAATCACATAACACATTTTTACACATAAGGTTCACCCATAAATAACCCATGCTAGTGTACATTGTAAAACACGTATTTTAGTGATTCGGTAACGTTTTCGGGCGTCGGAAGTCACGTATTTTAGTGATTCGGTAAACTAAAAATATCAGTTTACTTACTGATTTAAAACATTTTTATATAAATCCTTCGAAAAGCCGATTTTGACCGTTTTACCGCATAGTTTTGCGTTAATAGTTACCATAACCCTCCCAACTCGTAATGACTTGATATTTTAACACAATACATGTTATTTACTGATTAAAATGATGATTATAATCAGATTTGTGCAATTTTTATGTAAGTCACATAAGTCATGTGATTTCATGTATTTACAACACTTAAAGCACCAAGTACAACATGCATAGCTAATAAATTTTATGACAGTTTTATACTATTTTAACACTTTAAATATTTATATTTTAAGTTTTTTGAATCTAATTAAAAATTATTTTTCTCAAATCATATTCAAATCATCATTTCATGATCATACATCCACATGCATGCTTAAGTACAAGCATCTAATGCATTCAATTCACATCATCATCAACATGCATGAACTAATTTATATCCAACATGCATTTTAACTCATGTTCAATCATTCAAGAACATTAAAATCTTCATATGATTATCATTCAATCATTTATTCATAAATGCAAGACATATGCATATATTCTTACACATCTAAAATTACCAACATAAAAAATGTTCATGCATGCATATATACATATACATATACGGCTCACATATACATAAACACATATGAATCCAAAAATTTAATTTTCACATATTCATGAACTCATTTCAAATCACAAAAACCCTTTTCAAATCATTCATGCATTAACTTCCAAGAATCAATCAAACATGTATCAATCAAAAATCAAAACCCAACCTCATACACACATGTATATATACTCACGGCCACATGCATACACACATACACTTCCATTTCCATTTTTATTTTATTCAAAAACCCATTTGTTTTAGTTTTCAAGTTAGTGAATCATTCAAGAACTTTGAGAAACTTCCATCATCATCAAAATCATCAAGAATCAAGAACAAGGATTTTAAAGTGAGTTTTATACCTTCAAGATTTTGATGGGTTTTGATAAAGTTTTGATGATATGGAGCTTGATTGTTGCTTAAAACACCTTGAAATCACCTTTAAACCTTCAAATGGATTTGAAACATGGTTGTATGAACATGAATCTTCAAGAAATAAGTTGAAAAATGATAATGGTTGTATGTATGAGGGTGTTCGGCCGAGCTTGATGAGAGAGAGAGAATGAAATTGTGTTTTGAAATTGGTTTCTTGGAAATGAGAAGATATTAGAAGATTATGGAAGATATTGTTGCAACATAATCATCACCTTTAAATCCTTAAATCCTCTAGCCAACACATGGAGGAGAGAGAGAGAGAAAACACCTTGCATGGCTGCCATCTTGCATTCTATACATACACATACCCGTATATATATATATATATATATATATATATATATATAGGATCAGGATTTAGATAAAACGCTCAAAAGTGTGAGAACAGTGAGAACGCTTATGGGTCGTCTGATCAAAACAATTTATGGACTAGATGACGCGGTGGCGTTTTCATAAATAACATCATATTTATTACTCTGGCGCACTTCATTAAGGGTAAAAAAGTCTTTTGACTTCTCCACACAAAACACCATCTCATGAAAATAAAACGCCAAACATATAACACACACCATTCTAACTAAAAACGCCATTAGATAAAAAACGCCAAACTTAATTATAATAAAATCGCGCCTAAAAAAACAGCCAAAAAATCCTATATATACATCATCTCAGACCTTCAATTAAAAACACACACAAAACCCCCAAACGTCATATTTAATATATACCATTCGTCTTAGAAACGCCAAAAAACCCAAACATCAAATATCTTCTAAACCAAAACGTTTATTTGAAATTCAGTTTGGTTGTCTGTAAGGTTTCACTCAATGTAATGGACAAAAATCGTTAAGTGAGGATATTGTCCATTTCATTGAGTAAAATCTTATTGACTTTATCATCAACTTCCTTCCAATTTATAACGCCAAAACATACAACAACGTTATTGAGGTTTGTTGTCAATAAAGTTTAGTTGTATGGGGTGGACAACATTGTCAGTTATCTTTCTTAACCGAGGATTAACAATGTTGTCCATCTCATACAACAAAACATTATTGATTTTAGCATGATCAAATTTTGAGGTTTAAGATGCTTTTATTTAGTGGCGTTCTTTTTATCGGTAAAACGCCAAAATTAAAAAATCAAACATAGTTTCATTTAAAAATTCAAGATTGTTGACTGAAGGGTGTAAACTCAATAACATTTTGCTGCATGAGATGGACAAATCTTCAAGAAAAAGCTGATGATGTCAGACTTTGTGCTTCCAAACGGAGACAAAAAAACTACTTGAAAAACAAAAAAACAAAATGAATCATACGAAAGTCGAACCAGCCAGTTAACATGATTCAAAAAAGAAGAAAGAGACTGGTGACAGTGAAGATTTGGATGATCAATTGTTTATATATTCTTTTTTTTAATTTTCTTTTTCAGTTGATTGTTAGATAATAAAAACGCCGTATATAATAAAAACACCAGACACCCAAATGCTTGTTAAAACGCTATCATGCCGTAAAACGCCCCAAAAACTCCTAAACTATAATAAAATTACTTTGGAAAAGTATTATAAAAAACCCAAAAAATAAAAACCAAACTTAAAAATGTAACTAGAAACAGTAAAAATGAAGAGACAAAAAATTTATTATATTAGAATCTAAAACGTCAAACTTGAAAGACGGGACGTGTTACAGACTTCAGAGATAAAAGCTTATAAAAACAATAATTACAAACAGTAACTGAAACGGCACCGCCTAACCTACGCCGCCAAAAGAAATCCTATAAAATAATAACTCTCAACAACTTTCATTTAATCAAACCAAAAAAACTAACGCCAAATACTACTAAATACCACTCACTGTAAAACGCCAAAAAATTAAAAAAAAATCAAAGATGGCTAATATGCTTTCTTGGATATTCAGTATTATTCTTCGTGAATTTTCACTGAATAGATTGTTAGCTGAGGGGAGTAACTCAGTAAGATTTTGCTGCATGAGATGGACAAAACTTCAAGAAAAAGATACTGATGACATTCAAATGTCATTTTGTGTTCTTTGCTCTTGAATAAGACTTGGATGAGGAGAAGAGATCAATGACACTGAAGAGTGGGATGATTATAAAGATGAAGAAAAAGCGAAAACCCACCCACACGTCATAGATCTATGTCCCCAAACATCCAGAAAAAGCCACTTCAACAGACGAGCAGGCAAAATAATCAAACAGACGGGTTTGTTAAGTTTTACATAAAATGCCATATATTTGGTGACAGTTCTTGTACTATTAAAGAAGAGAGAGACTGATGACAGTGAAGATTGTGAAGAGAGATCCGATTAGGATTCCTAATTTATTTTCTTCGCTTCTATTTTTTTCCCTCTGGTTGTAATATAATTTTACAATTGTAAAACACCAAGATACCACAAACACCAAAATGTATATAAAAAATATTAGAACAATGGGCAATCTTGTTTAAAACACCTTGAAAAAACGCTATTCAGATAGATTTCCTGACCCCCCTGGGGTTCCAATGGCATACGATTTGAAAAACGCCATAAACGCCAAAATGTTAATACAATGAAACCATTAAACGCCATTAATTATTGAATTTGGTTAACACCAAAAATCTTAAACGCCAAAAATAAAACAATATTGTGAAAAGCGGAACTGGAAAAGGAGATGATAAAAGGACAAAAAAGCCCCTCCGCCCTTCTCTATGCTGCGTAGCACGTGTTGGCCAGGATGCGTTCTCACCGTTCTCACACTTATATATATATATATATATAATATAGACCAAAACATGGTATTTTACTGTATACCGGGTATTTTATCTAGCGTTTTAATCCCACTTTATGACGTTTTAAATACCGGGTATTTTATCTAGCTTGTTAATCCCACTTTATGACGTTTTAAATTTTTTTTATCGTTCTATATAAACAAACTCGCCAAAATATTACTTAAATAATTATCAGTTGCCTTGATTGGCTGCGTTGACAGTATTTTGTCAGATACACGTAGTATCGCGCGGTACGCGCTTAAACTCGAAAAATAGAGTTTCTTAGCGTTTTAATTTATTTTTCCTTCCGAATATGATTAATATTACTATTCTAATCATAACGGATTATTTTTAGGATTTTAACATTGATCGGGCGGTTACCGACGTTCGTTTCACATTTTGTTCGTTAGGCGATAAGCGTTTATCTTATTGTTGCCAACATAATTTTTATCAAATTTGGATTTACCAAGACAACAAATATCACATATAAACATTAATATCAGTCAAATACAGCCTTTTTATTTATTCATGACACGTGTTACATTTGTACGGTACAGCCTAAATAGCCGGGTGTCACACTTAAGCAATTTAATTTCATTTTCAGTGTGACACTCTAACTTGCTGATGTACGTACTATCATTTCTTCCTTTTCACACAATGATAACTCATTTTTTTCTATTTGTATGTTTTTAATTTTTCAATGTTTTTGTATTTTTATGATTTTTAAGAAAGCAGTAAACTATTTACAAAATTCTTATAAAGAAACAGTTATTCAGGATTCCTTATCCCGTTGAGTTTGACTAAATGTTCAAGGCAAGCTCTATCGAAAACTTTTGTTTAAAGATCAGTAAGGTTATCTAGTGTGTCGACTCTATGAAGTTCAATTAGGGGCTGTTTGGTAGCATCTGAATGACATTAAGAGGCTACCTCTTAATGAAATCATTTAAGATTTTAACAAAGATAATGTAGAAGAATGTGACATGTGATGGTTTACCATTCAGATGTTACCTCTTATTCAGTCAGACATAAGGTTACCTCTTATTCATTCAGACATAAGGGCCACAAATGATTTCATTAAGAGGCAGCCTCTGAATGGATTAAGAGGCTACCAAACAGGGCCTTAGTCTCTTTTTAGCACAATCCCGTATAAAATGATGATGTATGTCAATATGTTTAGTTCTACTGTGCTTTACGGGATTGTTTGTGATTGATATAGTGGCATTATTGTCTATCATAATAGGAGTACGAGTGAAATCCAAACTGTAATCGTGCATTTGCTGTTGAATCCAGAGAACCTGAGAGCAGCAACTGCCCGCAGCAATATATTCAGCTTCACACGTAGAGGTAGACACACAAGATTGTTTCTTGCATTGCCAAGACATAATCCTGCCTCCTAAGAACTGTCAACAAGCTGTTGTAGATTTCTGTTTGACTTGCATCCTCCAAAGCCTGAGTTAGTGTAAGCAACAAACTTCAAATCACTATCAGCTGGATACCACAACCCAAGTTTAGGTTTCCCCTTCAAGTAACGAAGAATCCGCTTCACTGCTTTCATGTGTGACTCTTTCGGATTAGCCTGATATCTGGCACACATACATACGACAAACATGATGTCGGGTCTTTAAGCAGTCAAGTACATCAGAGAACCAATCATTGCCCTATACTGAGTTGGATCAACATCTTCAGTACTTTCATGATCTGAGCCAAGATTGTGATTTTCGTAAATGGGTGTGTTGGAAGTAGAGCAATCCTCCATTTTGAATCGAGACAAAATGTCATACACGTACTGTGTCTGATGTATAAACATCCCATCCTTCTTCTGATCAACTTGTAATCCCAGAAAGTAGAACAACTCACCCATAGCAATCATTTCGAACTTGCTCTTCATCACCTTCTCGAACTCTTGACACATGCTCTCATCTAATGACCTAAAGATGATGTCATCTACGTATACCTGTACCAGCAGAAAATCTTCCTTCTTTCTCTTAATGAATAGTGTACTGTCAATCTGACCTCTTTCAAAACCATTATTGATCAGATGTGTAGACAATGTCTCGTACCACGCCCTGGGTGCTTGATGTAATCCATACAAAGCCTTATCAAGTTTGTAAACCCGATCTGGATAATCTGGATCAACGAACCCATCTGGTTGTGAGACATACACCACTTCTTGGACTTTCTCGTAAAGAAATGCACTTTTCACGTCTAGTTGATAAACTTTGAAGCCCTTGAATGATGCGAAGGCTAGGAACAAACGAATTGATTCCAATCTTGCCACTGGTGCAAACACCTCATTATAATCTATCCCTTCTTACTGATTGAAACCTTTGACAGCCAATCAAGCCTTGTTACGTGTCACAATCCTTCTTTCATCCTTCTTGCGCCTAAACACCCACTTAGTGCCAATCTCTTTTTCACCTTTTGGAAGGTCGACTAACTCCCAAACCTTCAACTTCGCAAACTGGGCCAATTCCTCTTGCATAGCTTCAACCCACGAATTGTCTTTTAGAGCCATATGAATGTTTTTCGGCTCCTCTTGGGAAATAAAGCAGCTATACAGACACTCATTCACAATCCCAGTCTTCTCAATCGAAACAAATAGACTTGAATTTGCTGCTATGCTTCTTCTCGTCTAAACACCTGCAGTAGGATCTCCAAGTATCATGTCAATTGGATGATCTCTATTTGCTCGTTTAGTAGCAATGGCATCCACTTCTAGATTATCACCCAGGTTTGATCCAATCTCCCCCTGAATATTCTGATTCGCAAACGGATTAGTGAAATCCTCCCCCTGAACAGGTTCAGACTCACTATCGCTTGAATCATAAATAGCAGCACCTGAGGAAGTTTTCAGAGCATCTGTCATATCAACACTCGATCTAGGCATAAAGTCGCCTTCATCATCTTCACTGATCACTGTTTGAATCAACTGAGAATCATTTGCATTAGAAAACTCAGGAATATTAAATGACTTGAACACACTTTCATAATCATATAATATAGCGGGACCACTCGTTGATTGTTGAGGTTTGTATGTAGTAATTTCGACATTGAAAACAACCTCAATTTTACCAGTTTTTAGATTGAAAACCCTTTTATTCGGTGTACCAGGCACATAACCTAGAAAGTAGCCTTCGTCAGCCACCTCACCGAATTTTTGTTTATCTTTATTTCGCACAATGGTGCAGGGTAATCCAAATGGTTCAAAGTCTGTTAAGTTTGGTTTCTCGTCAAACATTAATTCATGACAAGTTTTGTTAAAATGTTTAACGGTTAAAACTTTGTTTAGGACATAGCAAGTTGTATTCACAGCTTCTCCCCAGAAAAGAACTGGAAGCTTTGAATCTGAAAGCATAGTCCTAGCGGCTTCAATCAACATCCTGTTTTTCCTCTCAGCGACTCCATTCTATTGAGGCGTATAAGGAGCAGAATATTGATGTTCTATTCCCTTTTGAAGACAGTAGAGATCCAGAATCCGATTCTTGAACTCCGTGCCATTATCACTCCTTATCATCTTGATCCTTGCTTCATAGACGTTTTCCAATTTTGTAAAAAGATCTATCAGCATCTCCGTTGTCTCATCTTTTGTACCTAAAAAGAAAACCCATGAATAACGTGAGTAATCATCAGTGATAACAAGATAGTAGTACTTTCCACCTATGCTCCTCACGTTCACTGGACCGAATAAATCCATATGAAATAATTCAGGGCATCTATGGAATTTACTGATTTTGACTTATAAGGTTTCTTGTGTTGTTTTCCCTTTTGAAATGGAAGACATTTGTCTTCCACATGAAACCTCTGCATCGGCACCCCTTTCACTAACTCATTTTTAATAATATAGTTCATTTTTGGATAGTGAATATGGGCCACTCGTCTGTGCCACAACATAGATTCAGCTTCAGATGCTTTTGATAGCAAACACGCCACCACAGCAGACAGATCGTTGGCACCCATGTCCATGACATAAGTATCATTTCTCCTCGGTGCACGCATTACTATCCAATCGTCCAGGATAACCAAACCCGGTTTTAACACCAATGCCTCAGACTTAGTAAAATGGACCGAGTGACCCTTGTCACAGACTTGTGACACGCTCATCAGATTGTGTTTAAGTTGCTCAACATAGTTCACTTTGTCCAAAGTGATCTTCCCATTTGTCACTTTTCCTCGTCCGGTAATCCTACCATCTTTAGCACCAGCAAAACTCTCATGTCTTCCATCATACTCTTCAAATTCAGAAAACAATCTCGCATCTCCTGTCATGTTCCTAGAGCAGCCACTATCAATATACCATAAGTTGATAATCCTCCTCAGCTAGATCCCTCATTAGATGATGATGCCTTGGAAGGATTTTGTTTAGTTTGCTTAGTTTCAGATTTTTCTATGTTTTTATTTTTAGCAAACTCTACATTTGATTCGTTTTCAATAACAGTAGTTTCGTTTTTCATGTCACTTCCCTGAACAAAATTAACATTTTTAACAAAAGTTTGGTTTTTATTCTTAGGAGGTGAAGTTTTCCTTTTCAAAACGGGTTCTCTGTTATTTTCCTTCTCAGCATCGTCACTTTCAAACATATCACCTTGACTTGATGTGGAACTACTTGGTGATGTTGATACAAAATCTGTGAGCTCATCTTCATCAGGCAAGAAAGAATAGTCATGACTAAGAGGAGGTGGGACCTCATTAAAGCCTTGAAAGCCGACACTGGTCTTGTCATTACTTTTCTTCAGACCACCTATCATATGTTTCATTACAAAAGTAGAATCTCTGAATAGACTCATTTTCTTCTCAAGTTCAACAATTTTGAGTTGGGCATCTGATAACTCTTTGCATTTTTCAGAAATCTCTTTTGTTTTCTCACTCATAGTATCATGAGATAAGTCTATGATTTGAAGTTTTTCATTTAATTTGCAGGTTAAAGCTTCAAATTCTGTTTCATAACCTTTTATCTTCTTCAAATATAAAGACTCGTTTCTTTTAACAAAAAAGTTTGATTCTTTTATGTTAGACATCTCATTTACCAGACTTTGGTTTTGTGTTGACAACCTGTCAACCTCACCCTGTAATTCCCGACATCTTAAACAAACAGAATTAGAACTTACCTCTCCAGTTTGTTTGTCTAAGTTGGCCATGAGAGCAGTAAGTTGAGCCTCCAATCTTTTATATTTTGCATCTTTCTCTTCAGCTTCCTTTTCATAATCAGACTTTAGCTTTTTTGCCTCAGCTTCAGTTGTCTGATCAGCTTTAACTTCCTCAGATTCACTTTCCTTCTCAACCTCAACATCATCTGCTTTCGCTTCAGCATCATCAACTGGAACTATCTCTGCCATGAATGCCTGAGTGATATTTTCATCATCTTCCAGATGAACACTCTAGTCATACGAACCCTCTCTTGCTGTAGAGATCAAAGCCCTTGAGTTAGAGTTGTTTGTTGCATTCCTATTGTTTGAACTCTAACTCGAAGCCTTAGTTTTCTGTTTTTGACATTCCCTAGCAAAATGTCCATAACTTTGACAGTTAAAGCACCTCACTTTGGTCTTGTCAAAACCAACACTCTTCCCCACAAACTTTCTTCCTGTTCGATTCATAAACCTCTTCACTCGTCTCGAAATCATTGCCATTTGCCATTGTAGATCCATCTCTTCTAGATCATCAGGGTCAATTTGATCATAATCTTCATCTAAAGTGGCATGATCAGATATCTTCCCCTGAATGTAGTTCTCATAAGAAGCAACAAATGAAGCAAGTAGAGCAAGATGTTCTTCTACAGACTTAACACTCATAGGCATTGATTTTGTATTACTGCTCTAATTTATAGCTGGTGTTCTCTTTGCTCCTGTTGATCCTCCTGAAGCAGCTACGAAACATACATCACCATCCTCATTCACGGTAACCTGCTCATTCTCACATGATAGAAAAGCAGTAGCAGAGTCGCTAGAAGCGTTGTGAGACGAAGAAGATGAAAGTCCATTGTCAATCCCTGGATCTTAAACCTGATCATATCCAGATTCTTTCTTCTTCATATTGAGCTCATAAGCTCTCAGTTTACCAACCACTTCTTCAAGTTCCTTTGTCTCATAATCTGCTTCTCCCTTGATCATGAGAATGTAGATATCCCATTTATCAGGTAAAGCATTAAGCAGCTTGTCATTTTTCTCTATGTCAGAATAACTATCTATATCATAATTGTCCATTTCCGACATCAAATGGTATTATCGAGTGATGATATCCTCAAGTGACTCATTTCTCATATACTTGAAAACCGCAAACTGCTTCCTCAGTAGATTAACTTTGTTCTTTTTGACATCTGCATTTCCCTCATATCTTTTCTCTAATACATCCTACATTTCCTTTGAAGTAGTGTACTTCTTAAAGGTATGTTTTATGCCATCTGGTAAAGACATCTTGATAGCAGCTAAGGCTCTCTTTTCAGCCTCATACATCTTCTTATCAGCATCTTGCATGTTCACATAGGCAGTGACACGTTGTCTGCCTTCAAAATCGTGGGTTCGGTTCACATAACCATCTTGAATATAGATCCACATCCGTTTGTCCTAATATTCAATGAAAGATTGAAACCTGTCTTTCCATGTTAGATAGTTCTCCACCTTCATCATCTTAGGTGGTTTGTTGGTTGTGCCAACCTCGTGCTCCATTCTCAAAAGTTCATTTAAATTAGACATGTTCGACATTTTAACGTAACAGACTGGTAAAACCGTACAAAATTTTTCCAAAAACTGTTTTTACCAAATTATACCTTTATATTCGTCTCGAAATTACGAGTCTAATGATATATATTGTCTAAGACCTTTTTCGGGATTTTCCAGAGTTTTGTTTTTGTCCTAAAAATCCAAGGAGTCCAACGGTGCAAATGGTTTCCTGAGATGAGCTACGGATAATTTTCTATTCGCAAAAACGTGAATTTTGGTTACGCTTGTCAAAGAAAATTCCACCACTACCAAAGTCAGTCGAGACCACCTTTTTTCGACTCGCAACCTCAGTTCAGTCAAAACCACTTAAGTCTGAGTCAAGACCCCAGTCGAGATCTTTGATTTCGAGTCAAAATGAAGAAGTCGAGACCCCAGTCGACACCTTTGATTTCGAGTCGAGGCCTCGTTTTCGAGTAAAAAATGCACAAGTCGATACCCCAGTCGAGACCTCTGTTTTCGAGTCGAGACCTCTGATTTTCAGTGAACAGTAGCCCAGTCGAGACTAGCAATATCTTCAAACCAAAATTCCGAGAAATCAGCACTTCTAAAACAGCAGAATCTTCGGATTAAAATCTTTCCAAACAAAAAGTCCTAAATTTTAGCAAACACCTTCCAAATACTACGAAAACAGATCAAACACGAAAATTCAAACTGTTCTTCGATTGTTCTTCTTGTTCTTCGTACAGATTCAGAATGTATCCTTAAAATCTTCGAACAAACAAAACTTGTTTCCTTCCCATCAGTTTTGAACTATACACAAGAGAAAATGCTCTGATACCAATTGTAGGTCCCCTATCCCGTATGGATCGTCACAAAACTGATAATCTACTAAGGGTGCGAAATCCCCTTGATAAATCCGTTAAACGGAAACAAGAAATATGAAACACTTCACAAACTGATCTTCTATGATTATCCAACGAAACGTTTACAATCACCTAAGATCTTCAAAGAACTCACAGCCAATATTCTGTGTTTCCTCAATCTCTCTCAAACTCTAGAATGTCTAATAGTCTAACCCTAAAACTTTAGCTTAATGCTGTTTATATACATACAACATATCACACGAATTGGGCTTTGGCCCTTATGCATTACATAACATAAGTCGGGCTAGATTACATAGACTTAAACTGAACTTGAACCTGGACTTGATTTGGGCTTCAACATACTCGAATTCCTTTCAGTCTTCATAAGTCTTTGTGGCCCAAACTTGTTTAATATCCAAAGACCAATCCAAAGTTGTTGTCACATAAAATGCACCAAGACTTCATTTGGTTAAAGGCTTCTTCAGTCCACCGGAAGTCCTTCTTGTTTGTGCATCCTTGAAGGGTTTTGAAGAAAGGAAGGGACTTCTCAGCCAACTTGAACGTAAAACGCTTCAAGGATGCAAGCTTTCCTTTCAAACTTTCAACCTCCTTTTTACTTTGTGGGGATCTTTTATCAAGTTGTTGGGGTTAGCCTTTATGCTTTGCTTTCCCACGATATGCCCAAAGAACTTGCCTTCTTCAAAGCCAAATGAGCACTTTACTGGATTAAGCTTCATGTTGATCTTTCTGAGATTTCAGAATGTTTCTTGTATATCATCGAGCATTTGCCCTTCATTTTTGCTCTTGATCACTAAGTCATCAATGTAAGCTTCCATATTTTTGCCTATTTGACCAGCAAATGCTTTGTCTACCAAACGTTGGTAGGTTGCCCCCGTATTCTTTAAACCAAAGGGCATTTTTCAGTAATGGAACATACCCTTATCGGTATGGAATGTTGTCTTTTCTTTATCATCTTTCTTCATCTGGATTTGATGATAACCTTTGTAAGCATCCAAGAAGCATTTGAAGGGGAAGCCTGTAAGCGAATCAACTTTCAAATCGATTTCAGGTAAATGATAACAATCATTTGGACAAGCTTTGTTTAGATCCTTGAAATCAATTCACATCCTCCAGGATCCATCAGGCTTTTTGACCATCACAGGGTTGGCTATCCAAGAATGATATTTCACTTCTCGGAGGATTTCCGGCTTATACAAGCCCTTCAACCTCTTAGCATGCTGCAAGGCTTTTGTCTGGGGAAAGACTTCTCATTTTTTGAACGACTGGCTTCACATTGGATGGGATTTTAAGCTCATGTTTGGCGACATCTCAAGGGACACCGGTCATATCTTCGGGACACCATGCAAAGATGTCCATGTTGTGTAAAAGCAGATTCTTGAGATACGAGAGAGTGTCTTCGGTAAGGTTGGTATTCACCCTTATCCTTTGTTGAGGATATTTCGGGTTGATGATCCATCCTTGTTCGTCCTCTTCATTTTTTTTTGAACTTTACCCCTCAACCAGAAAGGCTTCCTGGGTAGGTTGAAGGGTTGTTATCCCTCTTTTGGTTGGGAATTTCACAGTACCTTGGCCAACTGAAACCGCCATGCTAAACTCACTTTGCCCAGGCCTTCCTATGATTATATAATAGTTGGAGGGCATGTTGATTACCACGAAGGTAAGTGGTTTGGTTCTTTCCATTTTTCCTTCACTAAAGCAAACATCAAGCATCAATTGGCCCAAAGGCTAGATAGGTACATCGGCAATACCTTTAATAGAGGACTCAGCTGCCTGAATCCTTGAACGTTCATCATTGCTGAGACGGCTGAAGCATATCTCGAACATGATCTCGGTTGTTGCCCCTGTATCAATGTAAGCTTTGTTTGTTTTTTATGGTTCCCACAGTGGATTCTACCACCAAAGAGTTCGAGAGTATACCCTTTTCGGGTGGTGGGAAGCGTACACATTGAAGCTCCCAAGCCTCCAAGCATGGCCTTTTGTGAGAAGCTTTTCCATCAAGGTTCACCATGTTCACCTCTTTACTCTTACCTTCAGCCATTTTGTCTCTTACCCCTTTGACCAAATGGGCAAGTTCTCCAGACTTAACAACTTCCTTAATTCTTTTCTTGAGCTGGAAACAGTCGTTGGTGTGATGGCCTTTCTCTTCATGAAACTCACAGTACTGAGTGGAGTTTTCATTTTTTTACTCTTTGGCAAGGGTCGGGATGGCCGGAAGCTATGCTTTACCTCTTTAGTACCAAGGATCTCT
Organism: Helianthus tuberosus; assembly: GCA_030545235.1. Lineage (NCBI taxonomy): Eukaryota > Viridiplantae > Streptophyta > Magnoliopsida > Asterales > Asteraceae > Helianthus > Helianthus tuberosus. The sequence goes on from CM060403.1 coordinate 74,610,398, forward strand.
TGTGGGGTTTCGGTTAAGATTGTGAAGTTCACTGTCTTTTCCCTGCTTGGAGGGTTCCTGCCTTCAGACCTTCTCGGGTCTGAACTTCTGGAACATTTGTCATAGGAACCATAGTTGTTTCTTTTTCTATTGGGGCTTTACTCCTTCAACTAGGACCCCTTTTTCTTTGTTCTTTGATATCAACAGCTTCTTCTCCCTGGATGTGAGCTTCAACCCTTTCAAGGGCCTCTTCAAAGGTCTTGGGTAGGCACTTGTTGAAGTATCTAGTGAGGTACTTGGAGGTGATAGTGTTCATGAAGCCTGCTACCCTCGTCTTTTCGTCAGCACCTACGTATGTTAACCCTTCTTTCTTGTATCTTTCAATGAAATCTCTAAGACTTTCATCATCTCTTTGCTTGATTTGGAAATCACTGTTGCATCCTTGACGTACCTCCGTTGCTGCGAAAAGTTGGCTAAGAAACCCCTCTGCTCAGGTCGCTAAAGGTTCGAATGCTTCTTTTGGGTAGGTCGTTGAAATAAATCCGGGCAGACCCTATAAGGGTTTGCATGAACATAAGACAACACTCGGCATTAGACCACTTTTCGATCTTTGCTGCCCCAGTAATGATTTGGAGGTGGTCTTCAGGATCTTCAGTTCCATCATACGTTCTTATGTGGGACGACATCTTAATCCGGGTTTGAAAATCATAGTCAGCAATTTGTTGGAAAAAATAAGACAAATTTCTAGGCTTGTAAGGCTTGGTAAGATCTTCTTCTGCTCTAGAGGCCGGATTGTTGTTTGTATTTCCTTGAGTGGCCAACACTTGGCTGATGAAGTGTTGCCAAGGAAAATGTACCATCATTTGAGCCATCATTTGTGGCATCATGTTGAATCCTTGAAGGCTTTCGGGTGTAGCCATGTAGTTCATTCCCATTGGGGTACTCATGGCTAGACTTCGATCCAAGGGGAGAACAGATAAGGCTTGCTCCCATGTTGTGGACACAGGAGGGGGAAGGCTTGAAGCTGGCGACTGCAATAATTGATCCAAAGTTATTTCATGTCCCAATGGTGCAACAGTTGCAACCAGTTGTGAGGTAAACAAAGGAAAAACAGTTGGATCTGGTCTTGCGGTAGCGTATGGACTTGGATTTGGTGGAAGATGAATATGACCAGCTTCATTTCGGGATGTGGTAGGTTGTGAGCTTGCAAAAAGAGGCAGGGGTGGCCCCGGTGACAACGAGGGCTAAGGCTCGTCATAATCCAGCCTGATTCTTACTCATTTTTCTCTTTCTCGGCTCACGTACCGGTTGAGGAGAGATCTCAAATGTAGGAAGTTGCTTGCTACCCCATCGGGTGTCAAATCAATGTGTGTTGGTGTACTTGTTGCACCGATTTGAGGGGAAGGAACCCCTGAACGAGATGGGGTTGGCGTCTGAAAAGAAGAGAAATCAGGATACATGGCTCCCGTTGGAGTACTTCTCGGAGTAGAGAATGAGGTGGGTATAACCGGTGGAGTTTGGCTAGCACTAAGTGTCGAAGTACGAGGTAGTTGATTCACCTTACCCAGAGATTCGCTTTCAGACATGATAAACTTGATGAAGTTGGAGCTACACTACTGGTCCTTTAGGATAAACTTAGTGGCGTAGCCCCACGATGGGAACCAACTTGTTGCTACAACAATTGTAAAACCAAGGATAGTGATTGGGCTGGTTAGACAAAAGGGTTCAAGAGTCCCGATTAGCCTAACGCAGGTCGCGGGGTCCCCCCACGTATGCAATACGTAGGGTCCGATCACTCTTCTATTGATTGGTTTGAGTTTGGGATTAAAAGAGATTCAACCAAGAACCCATGCATGCAATGTGATAGTGTTTTTGACAAGTGAATAATAGAACATGTAGAGTACAAGTTCTACAGAGAGAGAGTAAGATTTCGGAATGTTTGGCTGAATGACCAAGTGTGGTCATTTATAGGGAAAGAGTAAACCAAGAGAGGAAACCTTTGAGTAGTGATCCGTTGATGGAGTGAGGGGGTTGCCCTTTTTGGTAGGTTGAAGGCTTCAGACCTACGGATAAAAGAGTGTCACTTCCCACATGCTCTTTTGCGGCTAAGTGGGAGAAGTCACACGTAAAGTGTGATGGGACGTGACATTGTTTCATGCTTTTTGCTGTTCACTACAGCTGGTCGTCTTACGAACCATTTAACCTTTCAACACTTTAAGTTATATTGCACTTATATCTAGCTTATTAAGCTTGAGCCACCCACAACATCAACCAGATAGATGTTTTATAGTGCATATATGAACTATAATCGATACAACTAAAAGAATGATAGGAATACTGGACCATTTAAAAACTGATGATTCGGTTATGATTACCGACTTATATGATTTTGTGATAGTTGTATGTGTATTAATAACCGAATTCAAAAGCGTATAACTTTTATAACCGTTGTTTATATTTTTTATATAATATATTATATATGTTTGGGATCAAATACAAAGTCTCCTAAAGATAAGAAGTCATACAAAAGGGATCAAATGAACCCCGATTGACCTCATTCAAGCAGCATTGGAAGTGTCTCATCAAACTCTACGATGTGAGATTTCAGGTTTTCACTTTTCGATTTATAGGTTGTAGATTTTTGAATGTTTGTTTATTATCATTGTGTCTTTTATTTATCATTGTGTTTTTTTACGACTCATTGTGTCTTCCTTTCTCGACATTGTGTTATATTTTTCATCACTGTGTCATCTTGTGCAATTCATTGTATCTTTATACAGTTCTTATTTTTAGGAGTGTTTGTAAAATAACTTAACCCATATTATACATAGGATTGTTTATAACCGGTATATATTAGTTATCTTATTATTCTCCTATATAAATCAACAGAGTTATTGTTGCTTATTTGATTCAAAAGCTTATTTACTATACATACAATCACCAAATTGGGGAATAGTGTCAGACAGCTGTCTGACACTCCCCAATTGGACCAAACTGTTTATTATTTTATATCTATTTTAAAATTACGTTTTTACTCCTGATTAAAATTACCCCTTTGCCCACAGCTCAAAATAAAATTACGCTTTTCCTACATATACAAAAACCAAATGGGGGAATAGTGTCAGGCAGCTGTCTGGCACTCCCCCATTGGACCAACACGTTTATTGTTTTATATCCATTTTAGAATTACGTTTTTGTCCCCAGCTTAAAATAAAATTACGTTTTCGCCCCCAGCTCAAAATAAAATTACGCTTTTTGTCCCCATCTCAAAATTACGATCTTGCCCTCAATTCAAAATTACGACTTTGCCCAGCACTCTCCCATTGGACCAACCAGTTTATTATTTTATATCCATTCTAAAATCACGTTTTTGTCTCTCTCTAAAATTACGGTTTTGTCTCCAGCTCAAAATAAAATTACGCTTTTGTCCCCAGCTCAAAATTACGATTTTTACCTCCATTCAAAATAAAATTGTGGTTTTGCCCTCAGCTCAGAATTACCTTTTCGCCCCCAGTTCAAAATAAAATTTTGTTTTTGCCCCCACTTAAAATTTACGATTTTGTCATCTGTTCAAAAATGTGATTTTTCCCCGTTTAAAAATTGTGATTTCGCCCTCAATTAAAAATTACGTTTTTTCTCCAGTTCAAAATAAAATTATGTTTTTGCCCCCAGCTCAAAATTATGATTTTTCCCTCGGTTCAAAATAAAATTGTGCTTTTGCCTCAAGCTTCAGATTATGATTGTGCCCTTAGTTCAAATTTATATTACGTTGTTACCCCAAGTTAAAAATTACGAATTTGCCCCTGTGAAAATTTACAATTTTGCCCAGGCTCAAATTTAAAGTACTGCCATTACTTTAGCTTTTGTCAAATTATGATTTTACCCCAGTCAAAAAATACAACTTTCCCTCAGTTAAAAAATACAATATTGCCATTGTTTTAGTTTTTTTTATCAAAACTATAAAAGTGTTTTGTTTTAATTGGTTGACTCGATTTAATTCTTTTTCGTGTCAATGAGCTGACTAACACTCGCTCATTGTTGGGTTATCGCCCCGCAACGCGGGCGGGGCACCAACTAGTTATATATATATATATATATATATATATATATATTAATTTCTAACACTTTAAGAAATAGTTACTATTTTATCATTTAGTGGGTTTATTTATTTATTTTTTAAGCAAACTAAAGTTCATGTTTAAAAAAAAAAAACTTTCTTTTTTAGGGGAATTGGTCTGTAATAATCCCACCTAGACCTTATTGACCATTAATAATCACAACTCAGAATATTCCCCCCCACCAGTCTCACCTTTCACTTATTTTTCCTACATTGGTCCTCCGTTAAAAAAACTTAACGGAGTTAAGCTGTTTTCCAAATTACAAATAGATTTTCTAGGGCTTTTGATTAGAACGACGATACGAGTCCATTGATGTAAAACTTGCCTCGAAACGATGCTACAAACGATGAAAATGGGTTGAAGTGACCAAATCCAAAAACAAAAACTGACGGTTAACCTAACCACATACCCTTATAACTGAAATAACGACTGTTTATAATCGAACAAATCAATTGTGAAAATCTTAAACAACAAAATCTTTATTATAATTTTTCCTCTAAAGTTTATGGTAAGCGACTAAGCGTTTATGGTGCAACTTGGAAATGTGACCCTTCGATTCAATATAAATAATCGATTATATATAGAAAAGGGCACGTTGATAAGTGGTGTTTGTGTTTTGTGCCATTAAAAGGCAAACTAACTTTGTGTTTACTCGAATCCCATATGCTTGTAGGTGGTGACTTGTGAACTAAATTGTACATACACAATTATTAGTTCTGCATAGCTTAAGTGGTATGAGTACTTAGTTCTTCATTGAAAACTCAAGTTTAATTTCCATTTGGTGTAAAAAAGGAGTGAGGCACTGGTGGGCAGTGATAGGAGACCCAGAGAAACCTGGGTTCGATACTTGAGACAAAAGGGTTTTACTGCTAATTTACCGTCATGCCTATGGGCGGGTGGGTTACTGGGTTTTCCCAGGAATTGGTGGTGGACGACTCGGGTTACTCTCAAAGTACTCCGTTGTCCAGTGGGTACCCCAAGAGTGCTTGTGATTGATTTGTTGACCGTTAAAAAAAATACTTTGTGTTTACTCGAATCCCATATGCTGTAGGTGGTGACTTGTGAACTAAATTGTACATACACAATTATTAGTTCTGCATAGCTTAAGTGGTAGGAGGAGTTCGATCTTCATTGAAAACTCAAGTTCAATTTCCATTTGGTGCAAAAAAGGAGTGAGACAATGGTGGGCAGTGATAGGAGACCCAGGGAAACCTGGGTTCGATACTTGAGACAAAAGTGTTTTACTGCTAATTTACCGTCGTGCCTACGGGCGGGTGGGTTACTGGGTTTTCCCTGGAATTGGTGGTGGACGACTCGGGTTACTCTCAGAGTACTCCGTTTGTCCAGTGGGTGCCCCAAGAGTGCTTGTGATTGATTTGTTGACCGTTAAAAAAACAATACCACAATTTAAGATGATTAATATTTAATTCATACTTTAAAAAAAAAGATAATCTTGAAGACTAATAACTCTTTTATGAACAAAACCAGCTATATGTGTTTTTTTAATTATTATTTTTTATTTTAATTTGTGTGTGTTTCATTTAACTCATACAAGCTATAAGGGTGTTTTTAATTATTATTTTTATTTTAATTTGTGGGTGTTTCATTTAACTCACACATATGTTTCCAAAACAAAACTTCTACTCATTAATTATATATTTTAAGTTTTCTTAAAACCATTACAGAGTAGGGATAGTGTACAAAGTGTCTAAAGTGTGAGAAGTGTAGAAAATGTTTTAAACCATTAGATATTTGATCTAATGGTTGAGATCAATATTGACCAAATTATAAATTATGTTTTAATTATTTAGACTGATTTGAAAATTGTAGGGATAAGATCAAATGAAAAGTTCATTTTGCCTAAGTAAGATGAGAAGTAATCTTAACCATTTATTTTTCAAATCAATGGTTAAGATGAAAATGTAGGAAAAAAGAGGAGTGTAAGGGTAACTTGAGAAAAATCATATTTATTGACTTTCTCCCTCCACATGCAAGTCACATGCATATTCCACTATCATTTTTTAAACGTTCATAACCTTTTTATACGACATTATTTTTTTATAAAAATTTCAATATAAAATCGAGCGTTTTTTTTTTTTATTTTTAATTTGAGTACCATATTACTATATAAAATAGGCAAATTGGATTTAAATAATCCCAACTCACTGTTATTGGCCAATAATAATCTCAACTCATTTAATCACCAATAATAATCCGAACATTTCACTTTTGTTTGTAAAATACTCTCACGTTAAAAAAACACTAACTTGGTTAAAAAAAATTGCTGATGTGGCTTGACATGTGTGCACTGACGTGGCTGGTTAATTATAAAAGAAACCCAACATTAAAGCCATCTGTGTATAAAGGTTTTCACCCCCAAATTACAACTATCTATCCCCAAATAACAATCGCAGAGAATCACGATTCCCCTAAACCCTAATCAATCGAGAGAGCAAACGATCAAGTCATTGTATCAGGTTTGTTTTTTAGTGCATTCTTCTTGTTTACCTGTGATTCAATCCCAATCCACTACTGAACACACTGCCGCCGGAAACGAGAACCCACTTCCTCTGCCCACCATCTCCGGTCAACAAGCCCGTGACTAAAAAGAAGAAATCAAATTCGTCAACGAGTCTGAGTTATATCATGTTACCTGATCGGAAGAAAACCAAGATGTCTTAGCGGAGTTGAAGTCCAAACGGTTCAGTGATCGATCGGACCGAGATATACGGAGGTGGTGGCTGGCTCACGGCGGTTCAAGAGCTGATTGATGGAAATCATAGATCGGTGGGTTCTTTTAACCAAAAAATATCAAATACCCCAAAACCAAAAAATATAAAAACCCTCCACCAAATGTTACTAAAATTTCTAAAGACACAAGTACAACTTTAAGATGTGCAACGATATGCCTTTGTGATACCGGCCACTGTGATTCCGACCACTGTTATACCGCCGCCGCAAACTTTTGAATCTACAAACAACAATATGCCTTTTTCTGAGATATTAGGTTGTTGTATGAGTGCAACGATTGGTAATAATGAGGAAATTTTGAGATGTAGTGGTGATGGTGGAAGATGATGGTTCTGGAACTAGTACAGGTAAAGAGAGATGGTAGAGTGAGATGGAGTAGAGAGGGAAAATGGGGCTTTTTAGAGAGAGAGAGACATGGACTGAGTTATATATTACTTTATTTTAAGATACTAGCCACGTCAGTGCACACATGTCAAGCCATATCAACAAATTTTTAACCAAGTTAGTGTTTTTTAACGTGGGAGTATTTTACAAACAAAAGTGAATAGTTCGGATTATTATTGGTGATTAAATGAGTTGGGATTATTATTGGCCAATAACAGTGAGTTGGGATTATTTAAATTCAATTTGCCTATAAAATATGACGACTAAAAAAACTCACAAAAATGTGTTGTATTTCTATTTCGTATAACATTTTTTGTGCTGAAATTTTTTGTCTTAAATTTTTTTTTCTCAATTTTTTGAGCTGGATTTTTTTACTATTTTTTTTTGTGCTGAATTTTTTCGTACAATATTTTTTTTGTACTAGATTTTTTGTGTTATATTTTTTTGTACTGTATTTTTATGCTAGATTTTTTGTACTAGATTTTTTTGTACTTGATTTTTTTTGTTGTATTTTTTAGAAAACTAAAGGGCTGACACATGTCATTTTCACACTCCTTTTTATAAGTACCAAAATGTCATTCCTTCCTACCTATATGGAATGCCACATGTCATCATCACAATCCTTCTTAGACTACTTAGGCAAAATCTACTTTTAGTAGATCCTTCCCCGGGGTAATAGTGTGTTTGTATATGTTTCAAATTAGGTAACCTCTCCTAAATTCTAGCGATTCACTTCTAAATTTTAGCGATTCAATTTTAAACTTATTCTAAAATCCGGACATTTTAAAAAATCCAGAAATACGTAACTGCTACAAGAAATATATAACACTATATATCCATCATATAACACTATATAACCTTATATAACACCGTATAAAACTATGTAACACCATATAACACTATGTGACACTATAGAACACTATATAACAATATATAAAACTATACATTTATCATAGACATGCTATTAGAAAAATATAACACTATAACACTATATAACTCTTATATAACACCATATAACACTATATAACACTGTACATCCATCACATAACACTATATAACACCAAAAAACACTATATAACACTATGTAACACTATATAACACTATATAAAAATATATAACACAGTACAGTTCTGAATGGTGGTTGCAGTATTATATATAATGTTGTAGTGTTATATAGAGTTATAAAAGGGTTATATGGTCTTATATGCTATTCGTAGTGTTTTATAGAGATTTGTAGTGTTATATAAAAACCTCCATTCTGCATCTATCACTATATAACACGCTATAAATTTTCATTCTGTGATCTTCAGAATTAATAATTGATGAACGAGATGACAAAAAATCGTAGATTAATTCTTAACTCGTATTCCTAAAATAAAGGGTGGCGTTTATGGAAGATTATCAATTAATTAAATCAATAAGAAAATTACTTGTTTACTCTTTTAGATTGAGGACACATGTCATCTTCACAATATTTCTCACACTTCTCACACTTTTGAATTAATGTACAGGATCTTCAATCTCATTATATATATTAAGTTTTCTTAAAACTAACTCACCGAATGAAGTATATATAAAACCTTGTCAATATATAGCAATTTTCTAAAAGTTTTACATGAAGTATGAATGATGACTAAGTTTAATGATCATTACATGTAATTAATTCAATACAAATAGTTGAAAAAGTATACCACAACAATGAAACAAGAGCCAATGATCTCTAGATCAAGTGGTGGAGGGCTTGCATTTCTCTTGAGAGATGCAAGTTCGACTCCCATTGGTGCAGAGTGAGGCACTGGTGGGCAATGATAGGAGACCCAGGGATACCTGGGTTGGATCCTTGAGCCAAACGGGTTTTACCGGTAATTTCACCGTCGTGCCTACGGGCGGGTGGGTTACCGAGTTTTCCCCGAAATTGATGGTGGACTCGGGTTACTCTCGGAGTACTCCGTTTGTCCAGTGGGTGCCCCGAGAGTGCTCGGGATTGAGTTTGTTAGCAGTTAAAAAAAAAACAACAATGAAACTTTGAATTGTTTTTCATGTATGAAAAATAGGCTTTCATACATGAGTTACAAAATATAAAAGATAGTAACGACCATGGGAGGCTTTGATGGCGTGCGGGGAGGACCTCCGCACAAGGCCCACGATTTCGAGGGGCATGCGATTTAAAAAAAATTCGATACGTATATGTTATTTTTTTAAATTGTAAACACATACCACTTCCAATATAGGCCCATTTACAAATCATTTTTTATGGTTTAGAATTTAGCCCAATTGGAATTAACTTTATTGAACCCAATACTAATTTGATTTTTTTTAAATAATAACAAAACATAACGGAAGGACACATTTTTTCAAGCTCGAACAGGGTATGCGAATTCTCAGAGATGCCTCTGGTAACGACGTTCCTAAATGCTCAATGATAGTGATAACGATGGGATGATAACAAGCGAGAATAAATACTAGCTAATTAAATAGTGATGTAAAATGTGTAGTTTAGTTTAAAAAGCTCACGTCTCAAGTCTTGTTTGAAATTAGCTTGTTTGTAAACGAGTTGAGTTTGAGCTAAAATATTAGTTGGCTCGTTTGTTCGACTAAATAAAACCAAATTTTAATATGAATAATTTATAATAGAAATTTTAATGTAAACTAATTATGTTATGCTTTATGCGTAGTTTATGATTACTATTTTTATTTTTATTTTTATTATATACATGTGAAAAATAGAATAATTAATTTTTTCTACGTTTATTAAACATGGACAAGTTATCTCGAGTTTTTAAGCTTAATTTCACCAGTTCATTTTGTAAGATAACCGGGTAGAGGTTACTCGTTTAACTTTTGAGTCAAGCACTATGTGGCTCGACTCAATTCTGCAAGTTCTGTCAACATTCCTATCACAAACATTGTCTTTAAGAGTATGTGCAGTGGTGGGGTTATTAGGCGTGATGTAGCTGTAGGTGATGGTGCTTCATGGCGCTCGGGAACACCGCCCCTCCCCTCCCCCCACACTCCCCGTCGTTATGGCTTGTGAATGTTCTTCCCCGTGATGGTGATAACGGGGTGAGGGTGGGTGTAGGTGAGTTTGGGAATGTGTTTTGTGGGGTATGTGATTGGATTATGTGGTGTTAACCACCACATCCAAATGTTATGTGGGGTTACGTGAGTTACCGCTACACATAACCTAAGTTTACATTATAGGATGTTATGATGTAAATAAAAAAAACTCTGTAAAGTTTTTAAAGAATAATTGTAGTGAGATTACAAAATCAGAAATAAAAACATAAACATTAACGAAGGAAAAATATAGGAATAGAAAGGCCAGATCCCGAAGTGGATCGATGGTCCGGCAAAGCCAGCACCGGTTTTGTCTTGATCCGATATAAATGCGATGAGAAAATGGCAAATGTTTTTTTCGACAATTTTCTTTTTTATATTTCTTTACTTTTCACACTTACACGTAACAAATGAGTTTATTTCAAAATCAATAATATATTAAAAAGTTTTTCTAACGTAGTACGCTTTGATGGTATGACAAATTTGGTTACGTAACTGTAACATTTTTCTCTCATGCTACTTTGATTAATTTTTAATCTTTCTGTACAAGTATATTATGCAGTTTATCGTTTTTGTAATTTTTATAATATTATTGTTTCAATGCAAAAAGATAAAATCTTAAAACGTATAAGAAGAAATCAGGATCATTATCAAGTCAAATCAATAGTTGACATGAGTCTAGAATAATTTCGTTATTGAATTAAAGTTAAGTGAGCAAATTCACAACGAAACATAGAATAAATTCCACAAAATATCCTTTATGTTTCCTCAAACTTGCAGGTTCCAGCCTTAATGTTTAAAACTTGCTGAAAACAGTATTTACGTTTATTTTTGTTGCGGGTTCAATCATTTTATAGCTAACCATGTTATTTTCTTCAGTTAAGTTCCCTCACATGCATAACATGTGAGGGTATATTCGTCATTTTGGTTAATAAAACATAGAATATTTAAGTTTCAAACTATTTTAAACAACTTCTAACCACAGGGACTAATGTGCAATAAAACCAAACTTTTAAAAACAAAATCCGCTTTTCCATCCTTCTTGGCAAACCCGGAAGTCCATAATCTGTGCGTTTAACCTCCTTCCTCCTACGCGATAAGCCATCTTCACTCCATATCAATCTATTACGAAGATTCTATCCCGTAAAATGCTGAGATTTTGGTGTATCCGATAACCCATATAACATTCGAAAATCCTAAATCTCATAACGATTAGTAACCACCTCAAACCAGTATAAATATAGGTCGTACGACTTCATTCCAACCTACCTCAACTCAACTTACTTCAAATTTCTCTGTTCTCTGTCCCTCCACAATCGCTAGAAGTTATACTCCGGTCACACCATCTATTATTCTATCCGAGCTTTTCGATTGAAGTAGGTGGAGAGGAAAATGGTTCTGAGATTCTTTTACTGATCGGTATGAGATTTAGGATTTTTGGATGTTATATGGGTTATCAGATACACCAAAATCTCAGCATTTTACGGGATAGAATCTTGGTAACAGATTGATACGGAGTTAAGATGGCTTATCGTGTAGGAGGAAAGAGGTTAAACGCACAGATTATGGACTTTCGGGTTCGCCGGAATCTGGCGAAGTCGCCGGAGAAGAAGGCTAGAAAAGCGGGTGTTTGGTTTTATTGCACATTAGTTCCTGCAGTTAGAATTTGTTTAAGATAGGTTGAAACTTAAGTATTCTTTGTTTTATCAACCAAAATGATGAATATACCCTCACATGTTATGCATGTGAGGGAACTTAACTGAAGAAAATAACGTATTTAGCGGTAAAGGATTGAACCCGCAACAAAAATAAACGTAAAGGCTGTTTTCAGCAAGTTTTAAACATTAAGCCTGGAACCTGCAAGTTTGAGGAAACATAATGGATGTTTTGTGCAATTCACTCTGAAACATACTATCATTGACTTCTTAACCATTTAAAACTCATCCAATAGTTTAAAATTAAACTTGGTTAAAGGTTGAGCCCATTTAAAAATGACTGGAATGTTGATCGTACACATTTGATAAATATGGCTTTACTCAAATCATGTAAAGTTGGTGATGTATAGTTAAAAGGTACAATTCTCACGGCTTTTCACAAATCATGGAACGTTGTTGGTTATTATTGTCACATCCCGACCACGTAAAACAACAAATCGTGGCGGAAACGTCGGGGAGTGTTGTAACAGAATCATTGTTTCATAACACATGGAAATTTAAATGTTGTTTTATTGATTAAAAGATTTACAATGTCTTAACAACAAGGAAGCATAACATAATTAACTAGTCTTGCATATTTTATTGTCACTAAGGCCCAAGTCTGCCTAAGTGTATCTTGATTAATCCTATGCATCATTTCCTGAAACACATGTGAAAATAGGTACGTCAGCATAAAAATGCCTGTGAGATATATAGGTTTTATTGATTTAGGATTCATGACTTGTAAGTTTAAAGAAAATGTTTAACAAAAGTAGTCATGAACCTTGTAAAATGTTTTTGTTTTATAAATCATATAAAAATCGATAAGGAAACAGATGATATAAAAGAAATATGTATGATTAAGTAAATAAGCAAGTAAAATGAATTTGTATAAAATGTGTTGTTTGTAAAACAATGTTTTGTAAAGATATGTTAATTGTGTAAAATGTAATATGTCAAAATTGAAATGGTTTAAATAACGCTACGATATGTAATATCATAAAAGCACTTATATATAGGAAGTACCAGCGGCGTATCCACCATGCTTTTATCATATTACACATGTCTCGTTACTTAAATCACTTACCCAAACAAACCACCAATGTAAAAATGTTCATGTATAACTAAATGTAATGTTTAAACAAATGTTGAAATGTTATTGTGTAAACAGATGTAATGTAGAGTGAATAAAAAGCCTTTATTGATTAAAAGCATTTACTCGACCCTATAAGAAAGAAATGTACAAAACAATGCATTTGACAAATTATAATCAAAATTTATGTTTTGTAAAATAATGCATGCTTTACTGATACAAACATCTATGCGGTATTGTGAAAATGCATACATTCAAGCCTTGAGACTGTGGCGATAAACCCTTAAACGAATTAAAGATTTATCTGAGTTATGTGTATCGAATTCGGTCATTCCTTCCATCTAAACATACCTAGGATGCCAGGAACGGGAGTTGTCAATTCCTATGGTACCACTACCTACTAACGAACGGCGTAGCTAATGTTAATGAATGTATTTTTGAGCCATTTAAACAAACCAAATGGTATACCAAAATGTAAGCATGTTTTTATGAAAATAATGTACTAAGTATGCAACAAATGGACATACATAGCATGAAATGAAATGTAAAATAATGTACTAAGTATGCACTAAATGGACATACATAGCATAAAATGAAATGTAAACAATGTACTAAGTATGCACTAAATGGACATACATAACATAAAATGAAATGTAAAACAATGTACTAAGTATGCACTAAATTTCATAATTATGTACGCGTCCATAATTACGTAATTCCTTGCGTAGTCCGCACAGTGCAATTTATAACATGTAGGGGAAAACCAAATGAACAAACATGTGATGAGTGTGACTAGACCATCTTAGGGTCCTTTTAATTAAATCGATAAATGATTTAAATAGACTACCAATGAGTCTTTTCAGCTTATATCATCACATGTCATTCTTAACCAGATTCTGAATCAATTTTTTTTTTTGACTAGACCACTCAGAGGGTCTCTTTGAATTATGGAATGGTACTATATAATCCAAGGGTCTTAACTATTACGTAGAAGCCCATTAAGGATTTAAGGTAGTACCTTTGGATATCCTACTATGAATCTTTCACATGAAGATATGGAAGATTCTACGAGGATTTGGATAATGAAAACAAAAACACAAAAGATAACATATAACACATAATCACATAACCACAAAACTGTTTATCTTGATCTTTAATTTGTTATCATTTTGTTAATTTGTTTTGTTAATTGTGCACATGTATTTAAAGCACACCAGGTATCCAATCCGTGGATTTTGATTGGCACTTTAAATATTTTCCAAGAATCTAACTATAAAGATAGGGAGATCTTAAAAAGAAAATTCGATTTCGATTACAAGGAATCGTAATATTCGAATTTAGGTACTCAAGGAATCCAATTAAGGACTCAGGTTTGAAAGATAATCATCCACAATGATCTAATTGTGAAGATAAAAAGATCCCATATGGATTTTGGGATTTAAAAGGCGGGAGGCGTTTCAAATCCTTGCACTAGACGTGCTTAAGTTAAAACATGAGTTAAAATGCTTATGAAGTTGAGGTGCTAGATATGCCAAGGCGACATATGAAGTAGAGTTTGAAGGTTAAGTCAATGTATGGGGAAAACGTTTTTGAAAACTATGCATGGGGTTCTTTTTGAAATGTGTTTAATGTTTTTGAAACCTTACATAATACTTTTGAAATCATAAAGTAGGTGTATTAGATAAGTATATTTATAAAATGTTTTAAAATCATGCGAGATGAAATTTTGAAATTATGTATAAGGTTTTTGAAAATATGAATGATACTTTTGAAATCATGCACTTGATATGTTAGGTAAATATACTATATTAAAAATGTTTTCAAACTATATATAAAATGTTTTTGAAATCATGAAGGTTATTTTGAAAACTTATGTTATGCATGTTGTTATGAAAGTCAGAATGTAGTGGGTATGAGATTGAAAAATTACCCTTAGTTATCTAACCAAGGATTTAAAGGCACGGGTGTCCAAAAAGTACGATCACTCATAATGTCGCTTTATTTCCTGTACTTCGTCTCTTAGAATGAAACGAGTACTTAAAATTTTCGAGGAAATCATGAGTGATCACATGAAAGGGGAAATCACAAGAGTAGTTTGTTTAAAGAACATAGTTCCTTGATGTAGGTATCATAGGGAAATGCCATACACATATGTAACTACACTTGTACATCAGAATTGTGAACAACAATTTATTTATAAACAAAACTGATTGTTTCAGAGTTCAACAAAAGAAACAAAAGCATCAGATACAAACTATTCAAAGTAGCAACATCTTATAATCAGCCAAATGCTCATCCGTGGGTCAGATTTGCATTAGCAAGCTTTGGGCATTTATTCACGAAATGACCCATCTCGCCACAATTGTAGCATGATCCAGGTGGAAAACGAGCTTGAGCAGGGTTGGCTTGGAGTTGAGCAGCAGCAAGATTTGCAATAGCTTTGTTTTGGATAGCAAAGCGGCATATGTCAACCAAATGTCCCCATCGTCCACAATGGGTACATTTGAAACATGGTGTTTGATCTGGATGATGACAGTTTCATTCATTGCATAAGGGGGCAGTTCCCTTGTACCGCTTCTTGGCTGGTGGTGCTGTCACCTGGCTAGGTCCCGCTTGATTTGGTGCAACTGCTGCAGGTTTCTCTGAAGCTTTACGCTTCCTTGACCTTTTCAAAGGCTTGGCTTTTGCTTCTTTCGATGCTCCTTGGGTGGCTTCATTATTGAGACGAGACATGGCGATACCTAAATCCACAGACTTCAGGATTACCTCGCCTATTCGCTGGGCAAATTTGGTAGTTTGCTCGGACATTTGAGTGTCGATGTGTAACAACTCTCATCAAAAGTTATATTTATTTAATTAAATTGTCCAATAGGAAACCCTAATTGAGACACCCAAGTGATTCTGAACAAACCCTAAAATTTTCAGAATTTTCAGAATCAGGATTAGGGCCCCTAAAACTCAGGGGGTAAAACCCTAGTTACGATTATCCACATAACTATCTGTCGAAATTGAATTTCACAAAACCGTCAACTCAGCAAGCCTACCCATGCACGTAGCTACCCTATGAAAATAGGTTGGCAGTCGCGTAGCGCGACGACTATAGGGGTACCCAGTCGCGCTACGCCACTAGGTCAAAATTTCAGTATAAATACTAGAGTTTGGGACTTGATTCTGGGCACTGAAACGACGTAAAAATTCGAAGTATACGCTGAGTTATAGCAGAAACACTATCAAAACACACACGATCACTAATTGCTGCCGCAATTCAGGGTAATAACTCGATCGCTGCTACGATTCAATGTCCGATCGATTAAACTATCCAATGGATGTTTAAGTGCTGCCCACATTAGGGTTTATGCTTTGTCATTCGTCGTTAAATCGATGGATGTTTAAGTATCGCACTTTGTCATTCGTTGTGAAGGTTTCAATCTCGTGAGTTATCGTAAATGCTGTATTAAGTTACTAACCTAGTTTGTGTGCCTGATTATTTAAACTAGGTTATCAAGGCTAATCAGTAGGCTAAGCTCTGTTAAAAAAAATTAAATCTGCAATGTGAGTCATTCTCTTTTTATCAAATTTGATTTCAAAAGCATGTTTATTTTCAAAGTTATAATTACGGGGATTAAGTCTTTGTATTCACCAAGTTACAGCCGGTATGTGGGGTTTTGTATACATTACTTGATAATCATCACCATTGGGGCAGCCAATGGGGGATATGACCATAGTCACAGATCCGGTCGGGTGACAAATACCGTGGGTAGTTGGTTTGATATCAGGAACATTGTAATCGCTTTTAATACTGTAAATTATAACAAACAGATCGTTTTATTAAATAGAATGATTCACTCAGTATTTCCCGCTGACAAAACCTTTTTCAAACATGTTTCAGGTGATCTGTTGTGATCCAGGAAAAGTGCCGCGAAGCACTATCAGCTTAAGGAAGTGGCTCAGTATAAAATAAAGAAGCATGTTTTGTAAAATAAAAGATTTCTTTGTGAAATCTCAAGATTGTAAATTACCGGGTTTTATCCCGAGTTGTAAATTTAAAATAATCGGGAAATATTTCAGTTTTTAAAAGATCCTGAAGAAACTTCCGCTGTTAATTAAATACCACGGGATTTTCTGTCTCGCGGCTCCTGAAACGGGTCAAACCGGGTCGGGGGCCGTGACACGATGCGATGAAGAGACATTCTGGAGGAAGTGAAAGACATAGGAAGAAACAAGTGAAATGTTATCGGATAATCAAATCAGAATAGCAATGCATAAAATTGCGATCATTTGTTTGTTACCTAAGGCAAACAAATGAGATGGTAACAAATCAAAGTAAACGGGTCATATTAATGTATCACTGAAGACATGCTTGCCTATAAGTGAACACTCACCCCAAGAGGTCCCAGGTAAGAGTGACTGGTCCGATTCTGCGGATTTGGACGAACACTATTGCCTTAGACAGAAAACTCAGAGTACAGGCATTCACCCTTCCAGTTTGCACGTGTTCACATTATACGACCCAAACTTTGACGAGATTCTGAAAACTTAGAGGGTTCAAAACCTTATAATAAATCATCCTAGAACAGATGATTGGTTTTCAAAGCAGATTTGAAATTTATGTTCTTGTTGTGGTTGTCGCCTAAGGATAGGTGACGGTATTGTTTTAAGATCTAAACGCAAGCAAACTCGCGTTAGGGTCCTAGGAAGGTTATAGACTAGGTCAAAGCATTACTAATAACCTAATTCCCTATAACCATGGGCTCTGATACCAACTCTTCTGTCACACCCCGACCACGTTAAACAACAAATCGTGGCAGAAACGTCGGGGAGTGTTGTAACAGAATCATTGTTTCATAACACATGGAAATTTAAATGTTGTTTTATTGATTAAAAGATTTACAATGTCTTAACAACAAGGAAGCATAACATAATTAACTAGTCTTGCATCTTTTATTGTCACTAAGGCCCAAGTCCGCCTAAGTGTATCTTGATTAATCCTATGCATCATTTCCTGAAACACATGTGAAAATAGGTACGTCAGCATAAAAATGCCTGTGAGATACATAGGTTTTATTGATTTAGGATTCATGACTTGTAAGTTTAAAGAAAATGTTTAACAAAAGTAGTCATGAACCTTGTAAAATGTTTTTGTTTTATAAATCATATAAAAATCGATAAGGACACAGATGATATAAAAGAAATATGTATGATTAAGTAAATAAGCAAGTAAAATGAATTTGTATAAAATGTGTTGTTTGTAAAACAATGTTTTGTAAAGATATGTTAATTGTGTAAAATGTAATATGTCAAAATTGAAATGGTTTAAATAACGCTACGATATGTAATATCATAAAAGCACTTATATATAGGAAGTACCAGCGGCGTATCCACCATGCTTTTATCATATTACACATGTCTCGTTACTTAAATCACTTACCCAAACAAACCACCAATGTAAAAATGTTCATGTATAACTAAATGTAATGTTTAAACAAATGTTGAAATGTTATTGTGTAAACAGATGTAATGTAGAGTGAATAAAAAGCCTTTATTGATTAAAAGCATTTACTCGACCCTATAAGAAAGAAATGTACAAAACAATGCATTTGACAAATTATAATCAAAATTTTTGTTTTGTAAAATAATGCATGCTTTACTGATACAAACATCTATGCGGTATTGTGAAAATGCATACATTCAAGCCTTGAGACTGTGGCGATAAACCCTTAAACGAATTAAAGATTTATCTGAGTTATGTGTATCGAATTCGGTCATTCCTTCCATCTAAACATACCTAGGATGCCAAGAACGGGAGTTGTCAATTCCTATGGTACCACTACCTACTAACGAACGGCGTAGCTAATGTTAATGAATGTATTTTTGAGCCATTTAAACAAACCAAATGGTATACCAAAATGTAAGCATGTTTTTATGAAAATAATGTACTAAGTATGCAACAAATGGACATACATAGCATGAAATGAAATGTAAAATAATGTACTAAGTATGCACTAAATGGACATACATAGCATAAAATGAAATATAAACAATGTACTAAGTATGCACTAAATGGACATACATAGCATAAAATGAAATGTAAAACAATGCACTAAGTATGCACTAAATGGACATACATAGCATAAAATGAAATGTAAAACAATGTACTAAGTATGCACTAAATGGACATACATAGCAAAAACATAATGAAATCATGTACTAATAGTGTACTAATGAACATAGCAAGTATATGATATGAAAACATGGAAAACACGAAAGTAACAAGTAGGCACATATGTTTCACCCCAAAACTTTTGAAAAACAGTAAAATAGGGGTCTATGTACTCACTTGAGGGTGCTTAGAAGTCTTGAACAACAACCAAGCAAAGCTAGAGGGATCACAGAATCAAACGACACCTAATATAGGTAACTATGTAAATAAACAGACCTAAATCGGAAGATCTGATAAAATGAGGATCCGTAAACCAAATGAGTATAGGAAATCATGTAATATGGTTTAACAAAGTCTACATTCTAAAATGAAACCTATCCTAAGTGCTTATAACCCATAACGACCCGTTTAGGTAGCTTACGCAACTTTAACGCGTCGTTCGCGTAAAACGCGTTCGGACCGCCTAACTAGTCCTTTGACAAGTATTATATGCCTTAACATGTCTAATAATATTACCTAATCAGTTTAGATGTCAAAATTTATGTTACATATGCTTAAAATGAATTTATGCGCAAAAAGGGCATTTTGGTCATTTACCTAAGGCATATAAACTACCTATCATATAACTATTTAAACGAAGTGACCATAAGGTATAACCTCGTAAGGTTATTCCCTATACAACTATGGTCACCTAATGTGTTTGGTCGGATCCTAATGATCGACCAAATGGGTCTGGTTCGAAAGTATAAGCGATTGTTTAGATCGCTTACCTTATGACCCTATATAAGTACTAAACCTAAAGTGACGAGTTAAACATGTTAAAACATGTTTAATGAAGTTTGAAAACAGGTTTGGTATCAAAACAAAGGGTCTTGATACCTAAAAGTAGTTTGGTTACAAAATACGCAAGAATACGCATTTTGGCCGAAACTACGACTCGCCACTGTGCCTAGATAACGTGGTAATCAGTAGATATAGTCACGAGAGACTAAAACCATCGTGATTACGCTCACGTTATGAAGTTAAAACGAACTTCGTGTTCACCATAAACTGGTCAATGCAGAAAGTCAAACACAGTTTGACTTTCACGCTTAGAACGCGTAAAAGAACGAAAGAGGACTTACAACGGGTCCAAGCTATGGAGTTTTGATCCGATTACTCTCAGGTATGAATAGTATAACTTCAACTTAGAGAGCCAAATCAGATCAAAGTGTGAGTTTTCAAGCAAGAGGGTGGGGGTATTTATAGGAAAACCAAGACCGTTAGGATCGTTCATCGAAAACCGAGCTTCGATATGGACCTTACATGTGTGCCCATGGTTTTAGAATACCATGGGTACCCCAAAACAAGCCCCTAGTTTCATTAAAACCATGTGAAAATGAGGGGAACAGCTGGAACAAGCTGGAAATCAGATTTTCAACTTTGGTCCCTTCCTAAGATAACTATGGCAGATTGTCAATTTTGGTCCCTGAATGTGCAAAACATGGTTTTTTATGCATTTTTGACACGTTTAAGCCCCGTTAATCCCATTTCAAGGCTCTAAAATAAAGTTAAAGTATAGGGAACATGAAACATGCTTAAAAATATCTCAGATGTCGGTTCGTTTGGTCGTACGGTTGCGTTATTCGGTTAATTACGACGAAACACGAACGAACGCGAAAAACGATCCAAATGACGCGAGGAATGGATTTTTATCATGCCAAATACTAACATAAAATATTTTAATGCTTACATAAATTTTTGGATGTCCGGATGTATTCAGAACGTAAGATATGCGCGAAAATGCAAACTTATGCACTTTTTGACGCTTTTAGTCCCTGAATGACCAAAAAGTTTATTTTATCACACCGAACCCTTCAAAGCCTATTTCTAAGCTATGTAAAGGATATTTAGGGTATGTTTAACTTATGATCAAGTTCCGGAATGTCCGTTACAGTACGAATCGGCATACTTTCGCAGTTTGTCGAAATTAGCCCGTGTAAGCGAATAAACTTGATTTTGCCACACCAAAGCCTTCAAAACTTATTTCTAAGTTATGTAAGGGTTATTTAAGGTATGTTAAGCCCATGTCACTATTCCGGAGTGTTTTTCGCGTTAAACTGATTACGTTTACGCATCAGTGCGCGTATAACTTTCCAGAAAACGATTTAGAGCTCGAAATCGAACGAGAATTGATATGTGCAAACGATACACATATTTATACAAATCCCAAATATGAAACACAATATTTCATTGGTTTGGTATTTTTTTGATGGCTGTGGAGGCACATGTGTCACAGTTATCAGTATTATCTATTTAATAGGTTTACTATAATCGCCTATAATGACAAGAGCCAAAACTTGTTTAAAACATCCTCATAGCTTATCTTATAGTTCTAATTTAATAGTTTAGAATATGTTGATCTCTTAACCAACATTTAAAAGTTTATGGGCAAAGTATAGGTAACATCTAATATTTTTACTGTCAACCCAAATTTTGACACGTGTGCTGAAACTGTCCCTGTGATAACTTGTTGAAAAATTAAGTGGTCAAAGTTGCCAATGGATAAAAAATGAAGGTTAGAGGGTTAAATTGAAATTATGCAAACTTTTGTTTTATGGACCATAAACCATTCAATGGTTTCCCCTTATTGTCCACAAAGAGGTTGAAGTGGGTGACAGATGTTACGACCCATATCGGACCATAACCCAAAACCTGTCTTCCTCTTACGGCCCGTAAAACGCTTCTAATCGGTTTGCAATGTGGTGGTCACTGCTGCCACCACGCGTGGCCATTGCTACACGTCTCCACCATCGTGCCACCACATAGGATGCGTTGAGCTTCTACTTCACTCCTCAAGCTTATAAATACCCTCTATACTTGATCAATTTTACTTCACGCATAACTCTCACTCCCCTTTGATCATATTCATAGTGTTTTGCTTATTTCGACTTCATCCTATCTTCTTTGGAGTAATAAGAAGTTACACGAGCTTCTAATAAGTTCTCTTAATCATTCTTAGTGGCTAATTTCAATTCATCTGGCTGCATTGCCTTTGCATTGTTCACTTTATGCACAGTTTGACTTTTCAATATTGACCTACTCATTTTAGGTTGTTAAGCTTGTTAGTTTTCCAATTCCTAGTACCTTAACAATCATTCCAACCTAAGGTATGCCTCCGTAACTTGGGTGTTGTCAATCGAGTTCCTAATCATTTGAATCGATCGACTAAAGATCTGACACACTGTCTGTCACACCCCGCCACATCGGAAGCCAAGCGAGGTGCGACGTATGAAAGGTTTTCAAGCATTTCATTAAGCAAACATCTATGTGATTAAAATGTAATCATTGATACCGAATAGTTTTAAGAGTTACAAGACTCCAAAAGTACATGTTTTCTAAGGGTTACATCAGCCTAAAACATTTATTTAAAATAACTAGGTATTAAACAAAATATTCCATGACATAACATGAAACAAAAATAATTTTCATCAAAAGCGGTATCATATGATGCATGCTTATTTTCCAAATTCCATAACTACAAATCACTTCCCTGAAAAACATGCTAAAATTGTCAACATAAGGCTCGTGAGTTCACAGGTTTTACGACTGAACTGTAAAAAGGTTTATGAAAATGTATGCATAGTTTATGTAAATGCATAATCATATTAATGTTTGATTACGACATTAACAAATGTGACAACATGAGCCTATAACCAAACTAAGACGAACGACTGCGCCCCGTATATCAAACAATTAAGTCAACAACAGTAAAAAAGGCAACTATAAGAACTACAAAGGATTGGAGCAACCAATCAGCGGTTGGGGTGTCAACCCAATAGATTTATTCAAGAATTCCATAGCTAGGCAGCTACTAGTTACAGTTTCGAGGACTTTCTCGTTGCACGATAACTCCCGAAAGCAAACCCACGAACACTTAAAGATCACATATTACATATATACCTAGCGTAAACATAAATAAAACTTTGCATGTTTTCCCCCCAAAAGTATAAAACAATAAAAAGGGGCTGTAAACTCACTGGATTCCAAGCAAGCTAGTAATTAAAAATTAAGCTCGAGAAACCCAACCTACACGTGTCCATAAATATATAAGAAACTAATGGTCTAACGATGTGTCTATATGGCAAGTTGTTCACCCAACTTACTAAACTTAATGAGATGTTATACTTATGAAAAATGTTTAATTTTACGACCTGTTGGTGATGATTATTATTCAAGTTACAAATATATATAATATATATGTTCACACATAGCACATAAATCAACTTATAATCCAATGATTGCATGGACTCTATCCCAAAATCTCATTTGAAAACTCGTGCCATCACACGACTCGATCATTTAATAAATATATATTCTAAATAATATATTTATTATATTCAATATACATGGTGTTTCAAAAATCGATTAAGTATTTATATTTATTTTTAGGTAAATATATACTTTTTGAAACTTTATCGAAATAATGTATAGAAAATATATTTTATATCATAACACTAACAACAATATCACTTATGCACAAATCTGTTTCACAAATGCAAACCCAATCATATACGTTCATATTTAAGTATCGTTCACTTAGCAATCTGATGTGCGCAAAATGCAAGATATAAATTACATCAAACAAGGCAAAAAATCAACCCTTTTTGGTACTAATGTTGGAAAAAGCATGTTTCTTTGTTCACTTTTAATTTACAAGATCAAAAAGAGCTTAAATGGATAAAAGGAACAAATTAACAGTAGAAACCAACACAAATACAAAAAAGAAGGATTGATACGACCTGCTGAACCCCCATCCACTTCCAAAACAACAAAGACAGAAGCTTAAGCACGGGGCAGTGCCTACCAGGCATGGGGTCGTGCCCAGTCAAGATTCCCTGCAGAAAAAGACAACAGCAAAAGACAAACCAACATGGGCCATGGTCAACTCTTGGATTCGCATAATCTGAGATAGTATAGCAAGTACACTCACCAAGGGGTCATGTTCTGTCACCACGGGGCGTGTTAGTACAAGATCTGACATCTATAGTTAATGAAGGGAGAGAAATAGAAGACCATGGGCCGTGCAAGGAGAGCATGGGGCCGTGCAAGGAGAGCACGGGGTCGTGCCAGACCTCTATTTTCAACTATAAATAGAGGTGCTTGGTTCAAGAGAAAGGCATCTCTTGGCAAACCACTTCTCTCACACTTGCCACTAGTCCACCACCACTACAACACCAACACACACCACCATCATCCATCTTTCATCTTTTAGAGTGTGTAGTAGTCTCGGGATCCAAGATCGATTGTAAGAGTTCTTTTCAATCAAAGGCCTTGCTTGGCTAAATCTCTTACATCACTTGGTGAAGACAAATCTTTTATGTATTACTTTGGATTTCCAATCTTTGGCAACATTTTAATTGGGTATGTATTAGTTACTTTAATAACTAGTTTTTTATATTAAAGGTGAACTTTATTTAATCATTTATTCATGTTTTGTTGATTCACTAATTCGTGTCTTTACGGTCTATATAAAACGCGTTAACTGCCTAGATGGGAGTTAGAAGGGTGGTTGGGTAAAGTTCTTACGTCGTTCAGTGTATAGATCTTGCGAGGACATGATTCAATATTATTAGGACTTCCTTAGAGGCAGATAGCATCAAATCTGGGGAAGTAAGAACGGCTTGTAATCCCTTATAAATAAAATACTATTAAAACTTTATCCGACCTTGCGGGATTTTATCCCTGCTGACTCAGACCAAGATGGCCGAGGGTAACGTCGCCTTCACAAGAGGGGCCAACCACTTTTCGCATTAATAACTTATTTAATTATCTTTCAATAATCCGACCTTGCGAGACTGTATCCCTGCTGACTCGGACCAATAGTGTTGAGGGTAACTTGCCTTCACAAGAGGAGCCTACCACAATAACTAAGATAATCTCTTAAAAAGCCCAAAGTGTGGAAATCATAAAAGGATACATAAAAGAGGAGTTGGAACCAAGTGATTCCTTCTTGTCTATTTGTTTTTCTTTTCATTCACGTTTTTATTTCGAGTTTATCTTTTTAAAAAATTCAAAAACTTTTATCAAAATTTAGTTAGATTAGACGTTAACAATAAGCCGGTATTAAAAGCTCTTATGTCCTTGGACGACCTCGGTATCTTACCATCACTATACTACACCTACGATGGGTGCACTTGTCCTAACGTGTGTAGAGTTGTAACACCCCGAAAACGGGTTCGGTAATCAAACCCCGTTAATACTAAAAGACGGGTAAAATACCATGAGTGGTAAAAATCAACCCGGTAAATGTTAGGATTTAAATAAATAAGCCTAATATTAATAAAAGAGAATAAAAGCTTTTGGAATAAATAAAGTTCGTAAGAGGCCCGAGTTAACGGGACTTAAAATGAAACGGGTTATGACTACCCCGAACTCATTAAGTTAAACTAGGAAAAATTTAACCTAGTTAACAAGACAAAATATTGTTGAAAATAAGTAGGTAGTAGCCTACTTACTAATTAACAAAACTTGAGGGGCCAAAGGTGGGATAACCTAAAAGATTAATTATTAAAAACAAAAAAAAAATACACACACACCCAGTGTGTTCGTGAGCGACCAGGAGAGGGGCTCCAAGGAGCCAAAACCCTAACTTGCATAAATTGGCCAAATCAAGAAGGAGGCAAATCGAGATCAAATTGAAAACCAAGCTCAAACTAGTGATCACCTAAGTGAGGGGATCATAAGGTATCTCAAATTTCGTCTTTTGGTTATGTTATGTTTTGATTTCTTGATGAACATGTGAAGTCAAAATTGGAACTTGAATGTTAGATATTTGAATGAAACTATGATAAATTCATGGTTAGGAATGAACCCTAATCAATAATTTGATGTATTGATATTCATGCATATGAAATTGAGAATCACCCACTTATGTGTTAAATGGGTTTTGTAGGGAGATTAAGAATACTAGAATCTTGATAATGAAACGAGTGTTATTGATTTTTATGAAATGAATCTAGGTGTTGTTATGCATGCTAGATGTAATGAACTTGAAAATGATGATTAATCTTGACTAAGTAGTTAGTCATGAACTTGTTTGTTAATAGTATAAAATTATGCCCATAAGGTGTTTGTTAAAATGCCTAAACGAATGTTCATATGTCGAAATCATGAACGAAATGCATAATCGCCTAATTTGACTAACTAGGGGTGATGTGTGAAAATACGGAATTCTAGCCATAAAGTAAATTTTAACTAATCTCATATATCATAAGATTAAGGGTAATTGACTCTTAAAGGTCAAACTAACGAATGGTGAAGTCGAATGGTAGATTCAACATGGAGTTCATAAGATGGAATAGTCGTATGTAATAATGACTAATCTAACCGTCTTACGAATTATAATGATAGTTTGACGCTTGACAAGCTAGGTGGAGGCTTGGAAAGGAAACAGGTCAAACGAATCAAGTGTGGAGGAAAAGCGTGTAACGGATGCAAGGTAAGTAAAGCTTACGCCCCTTTACATTATTTACAATTTACTTAATTGCAAGTATTGTATATAAGTTCCATTAAGTGATTGGGATATGATGTCCCGACACGATTTAATGCGAGTCGGATTAAGGGAAAATGGTAAGAAATCATGAACTATGGTAAAGAGGTAAAATGGTAAATTAGTCATGTAATGACGAACAAATAAGAAACGGTTTTTAAGTAAAAAGAGTTCAAAGAGAAAATCGGGATAGGTTTAAAGGGGTGAGATGGTAATTAAATACCATCTCATACGGACGAATGGTCAATTAGACTAAATGGGTCAAATGGTGTTGTTAACACCATTTGACAATAACATTTGATATCGTTTGTTGAGTTTTGTGTTCACGGGAATTAACATAAGGTTCGCGTTACTATTAACTAGTGATTAATAGTGAAAGGTATTGAAACGGGTCGATATTATGACCCGAGCCAGGTACGCTTAATTAGATTTGTAGTTAAAAATTGTATTTTGATCAAATAATTAGTGGAAGCCCTTCGTCGTAAAAAGAGGGACTAAAATTGACCAAAACGCCCTTGATGGGTAAATCGGGCAAACGACTCTTAGAGGCCGTTTAGAAACTTGTATTATAATTATGTAACCCTTAGAGACATGTAAGAGTCGTAGGCATAAACTTCGTAGGTTAAATGCCTAAGAACGGGTCATTCATGTAAAATGACTAAATGAAGGGTAAAATTAGGATTATAGGGTGCTTACGTAAATCTGCCACAAAAATAGTCGTGCTGGAATATAAGTAACTATCTAAATGTTGGAACGTGAGGTGCTAAAAGAGAAGAGCGGATTTGATGCTTTAACTTGGGTGTTTGCCGCGTAATTCACAAAACTTATGAATCCAAGATAGAGATTTTGAGTTAAATACTTTGGTTTATGATTTATGATTAACTAGAAACAAGTTTGGAGGTCTTAAATATAAACGGGTCAAAATATTGATTTTGAATAATAAGCCGAACGCTTAAAGATTTAGAATTTTATTAGTTTGAATGTTGAATTTTAACTCCATTAGATGGAGAATCAAATTACGATCATGTAGGAAGAAACGGGAGGTCAAATGGATACGCGGATTGAAAGATACGGAAGTTTTCGTGTCAAAAACGACCAAAAAAAAATGGAAAGGTCTGATACAGGGACCACCGTAACTTACGGTGCCCACCGTAAGTTACGGTGGGGCTGAAATCGTTACGCCAGTTACCTACTGCTTTACGGTGGGGGTATTTTAAAACAGAGGCCACCGTAGCTTACGGTGGCTACCGTAAGCTACGGTGGAGGCCAGTTGAAGTCCTTGTTTTTGGGATCAAGAGATTAATGTTGGGATTTCCTTCCATTATCATTTATCTTGTCTTGTACCGTTATTTAAACTATCAATACTAACATATAAGCTGGTATTGATCATAGGTGAATGTCGAGAGTCCCGGATGAAGATCAAGCGTCGAGCAAGAACCGAACACACGTTAAATGAAGCTTCCGCAAGTTGTTTCGTCGTTATTCTAAAACAATGAATTTAATTACACTATGTTGTTTTGCTTTCAAAGTTTAGAAAAGTTTTAATAAACCCGTATTTGAGCATGAAAGTTTAAATATAAATACTCAGTAATTTGTGATTATTTACGGGAATCGCTAAATAAATTTATGGTTGTTACAAGAGTGATAGTATTGTATCGTGTTTTATAAATTTAAAGCTTGATCCACAAGTAAAAAGTGCTTAAAATATATCAAAAAAATATACCCACACACACTCACGTCAAGTTTTTGGCGCCGTTGCCGGGGACACAAGGGTTTTGAGAAAGCTTAAAATTAATGGCCTAATAAACTTTTATCTGTTTCTTTTTAATTTTTAGGATTTTTCTTTGTTTTTGAATTTTTCTGCAGACTGCAGCAAGAGGCCGTGCCAGATCAGACACGGGTCGTGCCCAGATTTAAAAAAGAAAAGGTTTTGTTTTCTGAGCTATAGAGTGACATACACGGGGCCATGGAGGTGCAACATGGGGCTGTGCCCGACATCCAGTAGTTGAGGAGCTAGAAAACATAAACCCAACACAGGGCCGTGTTAAATCATCTAATCGACAAAATTTTATGTTTTTGATCACAGGAACCGGGATTCAGTCACATAGCTCGCAACTCAACTTGGTGTATGAGCTCCAACTCTGACAAAGAAATAAAAGAACCACTAGAGGAACCCGAGCGGTTTTTAAGAAAAAGACTAAAAGCTAAAAACCAACAAAAAACCTCGGACCAAAACCTTCCCATGGCGGATCAACGTACTTTAATGGATTACTTACGGCCTACGGTCGGTAACCTTGGAGCTGCTATTAACCCGCCAAATGTCGATGCTAACAACTTTGAGCTTCGACCCCATCTAATTCAAATGCTCAAAAATTCTGCCACCTTTCATGGCCTACCTGACGAAGATCCCATCTACATATTACCAATTTCTTGGAAATATGTGATACCTTTCGGATCAACGGGGCCTCCAACGATGCCATCCGGCTCCGTATGTTCCCATTTCACTAAAAGACTGAGCCAAGGCCTGGCTCAATACTCTCCCAAGTGGATCCGTCCACACTTGGGATGAACTTGCCCAAAAATTTCTATACAAATATTTCCCTTCCGCTGAACGGCAAAATTAATGACTGGAATTAATTCATATTCTCAAGAGGATGGAGAATCCTTGTATGAAACTTCGGAAAAGTTCAAAGAGTTGTTAAGAAAATGCCCTCATCACGGTTTAGAAGTGTGGCAGCAAGTCTCCACATTCTATAATGGACTTTTTCAACACACACGACAAATCCTTGACTCAAACTCCGGGGGCCTCCTTGGTAATCGTCGTCCCACCGAAATTTATAATCAGATTGAAGAAATTGCTCAAAACGGTTCTGAATGGCACACCTCTGGGGGCTCAAAATCCATAGGCCCGGGAGCCAGTGGAAGAAAATACTTATTTACAAGCACAAATCAAAGCTCTATCTTAAGAAATAAAAAATTAGAATTAGCAAAAAGTGCTTCGGTTATGGCTTGTGAATGGTGCGGTGGACCACATGAAAACTGGAGTTGTATGACAGATATGGAAAATCAAATAGAAGTAGTAAACTACCTTAATAATCGCCCTCGTCCACCGAGTAGTCATGGTAACACCTTCAACCTCGAATGGCGAAATCAATCCAACTTTTATTGGAGGGATTCGGGGGGTAGTAACTAACAAAGCCAAAACCAATGACCCAACTTTCAACAACCCCGAAATGAGCAAATAGGCTTCCAACCACAACAACAAGGAGGAAGAGAAAGGCTTGAGGACCTCATCACTCGCCTTTTCTCTGAATCTGATAAAAGGTACTCGGAAAGGTTCATACAAACTGAAGCCAAAATTAGAAACCAACGGGCTAGCATGCAAAATATCAAAAAATAAGTAAGCCAACTTGCCCAAAATTTCGCCAAGAGACCACAAGGAGCCTTACCTAGTAACACCGAAACAAACCCAAAATCCCAAATAAACGTAATCAACTTAAGAAACCGGAAGGTAGGACCCGAAATCGAACCAACACCACAACAACCCGATTCACTCCCTATAAAAATGCCCATTACCAATAACCAAGAAAATACTCAACCCTAAAATGCCAAAACAACCAAACCACCCCCGGTCCCTTACCCCGGTCGTTTACTATGGCAAAAGACCGACGAGAAATTCACTAAGTACGTAAGCTTGCTTAAACAACTTCACATCAATCTCCCTTTTGTGGAAGTTCTCACTCAAATGCCATAATACTCCAAGTTTATGAGAGATTTCCTCACTCACAAAAGGAAGATTGAATCCATTCTACAAGTCAACTTAAGTGAAGAATGCTCGGCGGCACTCCTCAACAAGCTTCCCCACAAGAAAATTGATCCCGGAAGCTTCACCATTCCTTGCTCTATTGGAGAATCACCGATAAGTATTGCACTAGCCGACTTGGGGGCTAGCATTAATCTAATGTCAGCCTCTGTGTTCAATCGACTTGGGCTAGGCAAGCCACACCCTACAAGGATGAGCATACAACTTGCGGATAGGTCGGTAAAATACCCTCAAGGTGTCATAGAAAATTTATTGGTAAAGGTTGGAGAATTTGGTTTCCCGGCCGACTTTGTAATCCTAGACATCGAAGAAGACACCGAATCCCGCTCATATTAGGAAGACCCTTCATTGCCACCGCACGGACCATGGTGGATATGAGCATTGGAAGATTAACATTGAGGGTTGGTGACAAGAAGATCAAGTTTGATGTGGGACAACGAGCAGGGGATGATCCGGTCAACTACATCAAGGCAATAGACTCGAGCTTAGGCTACGCCCTCTGACGATGCAACTCGGGATGCGAGTCATCTCGCTCGGGTAACATTTGACCGACTCTCGGTCTAGCCAAGGACCCTTATAAACATGGCGCACCACGGAGGCATTCCATGGACTATCAATTTAGTTAAGTAGTTTAAATCTTAGTGTAATATTTAGTATAATGATTTTTCTTTTAAGTTTTATCTTTGTAGGAATAAACCACACTCAAAAGAACATGAAAAAGCCAAAGAAACGTTGAAAAAGGGACCCCATGCACGTAAACCAGAGCCTCCCACTTCAAAAACTGCAAAGTAGAATCTGCAGCACGGGGCCGTGCTGACCAGGTACGCCCCCGTGCCCAAATGTTTGATGTTAAAAATTTTCTACAGAGAAGGTGGCACGAGCCGTGCCCATCCAGCACTCCCCCATATCCACCATACTGTAAGTTTTCTGTTACATTCTGTTACTGGCACTTTGACCACGGGGTCGTGTCCACCAGGCACACCCCCGTGCCAGTGACCAGGAACCCAAAAATTGTTGTTTTTCCTCGCTTTTTGCACATTTAATCCAAACAAATCCTATTTGGGGCACATTGAGGGCAATGTGTAATTTAAGTGTGTGTGGGGGGGGGGGGGGGTGTTAAAACCTTGAATCTTTTGTCCTAAAAACAAGCCTTACACAAAACCCGACTTGGAAAACCGCTAATCATCCCAAAATTTTTTGTAATTTTTTTATTTCTTTACTTATCTTGGTTTATTTGGGAAAAATAAGTTCTAAAAATTATGTTTTTACTAATTTGCACCTTATGGCGTCGTGATAAAATGAACCAATTAAGAAAATTATGAAACGGCCATAACAAATCTTTGTAAAATTTGATTATATATACATTTTTACAGTATACCCTTTTCCCACAAAAAAAGTGTGTTTTGAGCCTTTATAGAGCATACAAATAGACACCTATACTAATTGCTCAATTTCTTCGTTTCTTGTGTGAATAGCCTGTTTGGTTCTTAAAAATTTATAACTTGCCAAAACAATACGTTCCAAATCCTTACCTGTGGCACCCGCGGAAAATACACAGTCATCCTGACCTAGCGCCGCGTTATTTCGGATTGCTTGACAAATCGAGATTTCAAGTCCTTTCCTTTGCGTATCACTTGTTTTGTAACCCCGTTTTGTAATCTGTTTTGACAATTTGTTCTATGTAGGCGATGTGTAACAACTTGAAAGATTTAAGTATTTAAATGGGTAATGTGCATGCAAATGGTTAGTGTTTAATAAGAGCTTTACAATGACAAAAACCCTTTTTGGTCACAACACTACCCGACGAAAAACTAGCACGACGAAGAATGAAGTTCGTCATGAACTTGCACGACGAAAAATGAAATTCGTCGTCAAGGGTTCTTCGCCGGCCTAATTCCTTTCAAAGACCAAGAGAGGCCTAGTTGTCTGTTTGACTATATTTACATGCACAAGGGTTACGAAACACTTTTTAGCAAACCCTAATTTACTCTTGGGAGTTCGACGGCAGTTCTCTCCTTCGTAACCTCCCTCCTCCTGTGAAGTCTATTCCCTGTGATCAACCCGTTCGATATCGCGGTTAGTGCACCATCATTACTATTAGTTGTTTGCTATGAATGTTGATGTTTCGATTGTTATGTTTTCATGAACAATAATTCTATTGGGTGATAAACAGATGTATTCATACGATTTGATCCGCATGTGTGGGTTGTGGTTAGTTGATAATTGCAGATAACGATGAATAACTAGATCTCTAAGAACTAGCAGTTTCGATGTGATGGGGATAAACTAGGGTTATGTGATTCACATGAAAAACTTTGTAAATCGCTGATGAATTATAATTGTTTAGTATATTTTGTATGATGGGTGCAAACTGTTACATTTAGGAGTGATGACTGCCCATAACTAGAGTGCATGATCATTATTTAACCTGTGTTAGATCCGTTTGGGAAATTGATGAACTTGTTTGCATACGTTACGGCAGAAATCAGGAACTGGTAACTGTCTTGATTAGGGTTTAGGGAAATGTTGAAACTGTCAAAGGCAGTCGACGAATCTTAGGTCGACGAAAGATGGTCCTTCGTCGACAAACCTTCCGACGAAATATGGGGTCCTTCGTCGACAAGCATCCCGACGAAAGATGATCTTTCGTCACAGGGATATTTCGTCGTGTAAATTTATAAGTTGATGATGATAGATATTTGTGTGTGTATACGATCCTAGTTGCATGTCAATAAGAATAAGAAACTTGGTTCGATGAGTTGGTATAACAAACTCACCTGTTATGTTATGTGCTACTTGTGACATTCACATGAGATGTGAACTTGCATTAGAAAGGTGTGTTGGCTTACCTGGTAAACTGTGATCTTGTGAGATATGCAATCTGTGTGAAAATAATGACTTGTTTAATTGTGAAACTAATTTCATTGGTAACACCGGTAGGGTTGGTTGATTAACTTGGAAACGGGTAACTTAACAAACCGAGCAAAACAAGGTGAGTTCACTGCTCTTTTTCCAAGCATGCGTCCCAGGGAGGGACATCTGGTAAACGTTCCGGGGAGGAATGTCGGGTAATTGGGTTTGACTGGAATGTTAAACCTAGGATATTATTAATACACTCATATCTATCATTTATGTCCCTTCTACCGATTTGTTGCCGGGGAGGCAATGGGGTATTAGTTAATAGCGCTATTTAGGTTTGGCACCCTCACACCGTACCGGGGAGGACGGGCGTGAACTAATGACCCCAGTCTTGACCATTGCTTTGATAGAGGCTTTGGGGAATAGGGCAAATAATCTGGAGCCATCGGCGGCAATCGAGTTATTAACAATATCAAATCTTTAAAGTGTTTTATACTTATAGCTGGTAACTAAAACGTGATAACAAACTTTGAACTCACCAGCGTCGTCTGACACACTTGTCTGCATGCTTGCAGGTCGTTAGATTCTTGGTTATGGACTTGCTATCTGGGAGTGCTGGAGTGGTCATGGGTCGAGACTCTTGGATACATGTTCTGTTGGTTTTGAACACTTGTTTTGAAACAGTTGATTAACGCTTTACATTATGCTTCCGCTGAACGTTACTTTGGTTTAACTTATGACTTGGAATTATATTATGAAATGAATGGAATGTTTTATTTAAATAATTATTATAGTTCAATGTGATTAGTGGCTGGATCCTGGTATGTCACACGCCTCGCGGGGTCCCCGCGTGTGGTATTTTGGGGGTGTGACATTACCGATATAAATCCAAGTAAGTAATGATAGAGCCATTAGGATTAAAACCCATTTTCATTCTAAACCTTTGTTTTTCTTTTCATCTCTTACCAGAAACACCCCCTAGTTAAACCCCTATGAGCCTTAACCCTTTCGTTTCTAAACCCGCAAAAATATTTTGCAAATCAACCACCCACATCCACAAAACATTTCATTTACACACTTTAGTTTTGTAAAAAGTTCGGTTATAAAATTACGAGTATGGCTTATTTTTAACTTTGGTAAAAAGACATTAGCTAAAGTCTTTTTTGCTAAGCCACAAAGCAATGAAAAAACCGACACTTTTTTACACTTTTCACCATTTTACCTAAAAACACATACCCGAGCCAAAACCTACCCTTTTAAAAGCCCTCTTGATATTTACGAGGATTAAATGTCAAAAAGGAGGAGGTTTGATTATTTGTCAAGCCTATAGTAGGAGTAAGTTCCACACCGAGTCTGAGCGCTTTCACTTAAACATCTTTGGCCGAGTGTTGAGTGACCAGTTGTGAGGTGTGTAAATTTGTATATAACTAAATAAAATTTTATAAAGGCTTGTTATGCCCAAAACAAATAATTTTTCTTAAAATGTGTTTTAAATAAACCATGACGAATAAGATTGTAAATAAAATACTAAATTTAGAACTTGGATTCCTAACACTCTAAAGATAAACCCAAAACTTCACTTCTACCAATTCTGTTTGGGTGTGTAAGCCACATGATGAAGTTTTGCTTAAGGACAAGCAAAGATTTAAGTGTGGGGGTATTTGATGTGTGCAAAATGAAACATATAAATTACATCAAACAAGGCATAAAATCAACCCTTTTTCGGTACTAATGTTGGAAAAAACATGTTTCTTTGTTTACTTTTAATTTAGAGGATCAAAATAGCTTCAACGGGTAAAAGGAACTAACTAACAGAACAAACTAACACAAATATAAAGAAGAAGGATTGATACGACCTACCGAACCCCCATCCACATTTAAAAGAAAAAAAATAACGAAAACATAAGCTTAAGCACGGGGTCGTGCCTACCAGGAATGGAGTCGTGCCCAGTCAAGATTCCCTGCAGAAAAGACAACAGCAAAAGATAAACCAACACGGGGCCATGCCAAGTCAACATGGGTCGTGGCCAACTCTAGGATTCACATAATCTAAGATAGTACAACAAGTACACTCACCATGGGGCCGTGTTCTATGACCACGGGGCATGTTAGTACAAGATCTAACATCTGTAGTTAATGAAGGGAGAGAAATAGAAGACCACAGGGTCATGCCAGACCTCTGTTTTCAACTATAAATAGAGGTACTTGGTTCAAAAGAAAGGCATCCGTTGGCAAACCACTTATCTCACATTTCCCACCAGTCCCCTACCACTACAACACCAACACACACCACCATCATCCATCTTTCATCTTTTAGATTGTATAGTAGTCTCGGGATCCAAGATCAATTGTAAGAGTTCTTGTCAATTAAAGGCTATGCTTGGCTAAATCTCTTACATCACTTGGTGAAGACAAATCTTTTATGTATTACTTTTGATTTCCAATCTTTGGCAACTTTTTAATTGGGTATATATTAATGACTTTAATAACTTGTTTTTTATATTGAAGGTGAAATTTATTTAATCATTTCTTTATGTTTTGTTAATTCACTCATTCGTGTCTTTACGGTATATATAAAGCGCATTAACTGCCTGGAAGGGGGTTAGAATGGTGGTTGGATAAAGTTCTTGCCTCGTTCAGTGTATAGATCCTGCGAGGACCTGATTCTAGCTAATTAGGACTTCCCTTGAGGTAGATAACATCAAATCGGGGGGAAGTAAGAATGTCTTGTAATCCCTTTTAAATAAACTACTATTAAAACTTTATCCGCCCTTGCGGGACTGTATCCCTGCTGACTCAGACCAATATGGCCGAGGGTAACGTCACCTTCACAAGAGGGGGCTACCACTTTTCTCATTAATAACTTAATTAATTATCTTCCAATAATCCGACCTTATGGGACTGTATCCCTGCCGACTCAGACCATTAGTGTTGAGGATAACGTCGCCTTCATAAGAGGAGCCTACCACTATAACTAAGATAATCTCTTAAAAAGATCAAAGTGCGGAAATCATCAAAGGATATTGATGTGCTAAAAGTAGTTTAATTAAAACAACTAAAATTTCCCTAAATATAAACTCAAAGTAATACTCTAGACTCTCTAAAACTCGACTAAACTACTAACCGACAAGCGAAGCAATCGACTCTAGTAAAGTTAAAGTAAGTCCAGATATCGAACCCACGAGACTCGATTAAACTACGCTAAGGACTCTATCTAGACTAGGACTGACACAGACATGACTAATTGTTTATTTGATTGGGGGGGGGGTAGTAAAAATCCTAAATATGCAATTAAAATTGAACTAATTAACTAAATTAACTAGACGCGAATTTGGACGAAGGTTTTAACTCAGTGGTGATGAAGACTACCTAGGCTAGAATCCTATTTAACTAGGAATGGATTTCTATTCAAAATTAAAGTGGTATGGAACCGGGATCTTTGTGTGCTAAACCCTAAGAAATCCCTACTAAGACCTCCCGACCCTTCTCAGGAAGAAACCTGTGAGACTCTACAGAGCTGTTTTGACTACCGGTTGGTTAGACTTCCTCGCAGTCCTCTAACTTCTTTAAAAGTGCCTTAATATGACAATCTACCTCTCAGCGCGAAAGTCTAAGGCAACTATGGATTTTAATTTAGTTTAATAGACACAACTAAGATTAGGGAACTAAGACCGATTTCTCTCAAAACCTAATCCTAGCTATATATCAAACCGAGACCTATTAATAACCTCGAGCCTCTCAGCGACAAGATTAGCAAAATATCAAGTTCTAAATATATTTTATTTACCGTTTCTAGGGCTATTGACCGATTCACCCAAAGACTACCCGAACCCGCAAAGATTCGAACAATCAACACAAACCTATCCTATGAAAGACATTCACCAAGGTTCATGTGAAACAAATAAACAATCAATAATCAAAACTTGATACGCATATGCACTAAGTTAAAGATTCCAAAGTACTTTACTTTTTAAGAAAAATCCATACACACGATAATAAATGAATAAAAATCCAAACTTTATTAAATATTCATATTAACCTAGGTAGTTTGGGCGTTTAGCCAAGAATCATGACGAATAAAGTCTTAATAAACATGTCCAAAAAAGAATTCATCAAGCAAGAATTGAAAACACAAGAAACAAAAGAAAGAACGGGAAGATAAAACCCGAATTCTTCACTTCCGAATGCTCCAAACTCCTACCGGATGATTCCTAGCCTTCAAGAACTCCAAAACCTTGCTAATCGACCCTGAATTATGCCCAAGAACTCCAAAATTCATAGATGTCTTGGCTGCGAACGATTAAGATGAATATGTACTTTTTCCCTTGAACTAGCTGTTGTTATTACGGAAGTCGGTGATGAATTTAACGCTCTCACGCCCCACGAGAGGAAGCTCTTCTTGGTCCGCGGCCCGCGACCGAGAGATGATCTGGAAACTCTTTAAAACCTCTCTCGCCTGGCGCGAGAGAGTTTCTTCTGCCACTCGTGGCCCATGAGAGAACCTTAGATGCATATTTTTGTTTCCGTTTCAACCTTTAACCTTTCAAATACGTTTCGGCTCTTGGTATCTTCACATTTTAGCTCGTTTTCCGCACTTTTCAGCTATAATATCAACCAAGACCTGCGAAACATGAATCTAATCAAAGTATGCACATTCTACGAAAAAACCGACACTAAAACTAACGAAAAATGTACAAACTCTACACGATAATTCCATGTATTTTGCAATACATCAAATATCCCCACTTCTCTTTTTTCGTCCTCGAAAAAGAATTATGCAAAACGGAATCATAGACGGATAAGTATTCGGGACAAAAGCTTAATTACTTATTAGAATCGAAACTTCTGTTAGCCGCGATTGCAAATATTCATGTCCTCTTAAACACAACCCGGTTCCAAGCCCTTATCATGCAATTTAGGTTCAAGTGCGGTCAATCTACTTAGGGCCTCACACTAAGAATCGCAGATGCACCTAATCCCCCCTAAAGCTTATAGGACAAAAGGAACGAATCATTTGACCCAATTCCTAACCGTTTTATACCAAAATCTTGAGAATTTAAAATCAAACTTTCCATTTTTGTTCTTCTTTTCTTCTGAGCTTTTAGACTATGCATATGACGTGTGCGTATATATACATAATATTTTGCAATGAATTACACACGATTGGGTTTTAAATTTATAAAAGTGATTATTACTTTTACATCAAAACACACACGAAAGAGGCAAGTGTACCCCGTCATATATGTAATAAAGTATCGGTAAGAACCAAGTATCGATCCAAGGAAATGGGCGGAGAATTAGTACTAGACCTTTGTCACTAAACTACCGGTAAAAACATAGGTTTTGTGATTTTAAACTAAACTAAAGTAAACATAACCAAATACATAATAAAAACATAATAGAATATAGATAAAAAGCCTTGCTAAATACACAACCACAGCATGTCAACTAAGTCAGTTTTGGCACTAGAAGCATTCGGTCAATTTTCCATTTTAAGACAATTAGTATCCCTTTCGGGAATCCTAACATGACAATCATTCGGAAAGTTAAAACGATAAACACACTTTAACCACCTAAAATTGTTCTTTAACGTGCAATTGATAAATGTCTATAAAAATCTCTTAAAAATAAGTTAGGCAACCGTTAGGATTATTCTAACCTCACTTAAACAAGGAAAGCGACACCGATAAACACAATGCAACCACCGAGAAAAGCATAAACTAGATTAAATCACAACCAAGTTCATTTTACAAATCTTGCACAAAAATTCACTAAGATAGCAATTTTGGCCTAAACTACTAACTAAGCTAACAAATCATGGTAAGAATTTATAACGACACCATCTAACCCGTTTAGGTCCTTACGTGACGGCAAGCTCTCTTGATTAACAATAATTACATTTTATTAAATCACTAACCATTTCTAGTATCATGATGCATACATTTAAACCAAGTTAAACTAGTTAACCAAATTCAAAGTTTACTAATACAAGATTAATTAAGCTTCATTTTTCAACTATCTTAACTAACCAAGCATCAATCATCCAACATAATTACTTATAATCAAGAATTCAATATCAATAACAAGGTTGCAAACTAATCATCAAAGATTAACATAGAAAATACTTCAAATGTCATTACAAACAAAGTTTAACACACTAATGGTTATAATCTAGCAAGGGATTGTTGTGTTTTTGCCCAAAGGCTACAATAATACATAAATCATAATCTAAGTACTTGAAAGATTAACAAAAACATGGAAAGATTAGAAAATCAAACCATAAACAAGTACTAGACTAAGGATCCGGGTAGTAATCGAGCTAATCGGGATAATGTGGCTTGAATCCGGGTGAAAGCTAATGCCTCCGGAGCCTGAAAATCGCCTAAGAGCTCTCCAAAAATCAAGAATGCCGAGCAAAATGTTTCTGCTGTGCTTTTATACTTTTTGCTGATGCACGGTCGTTCCTCATATGGAACGACCGTTCACTTTATTCAATTATTGGACATGGGTCACCATACCGCATACGTCATCGGATCGTTGACCAGATCTGAAATCGCACGACCGTTCTCCCTGTGGAACGGTCGTTCAGTTCCGGGCTTCATGTTGCACGCCAAGTCGCACCTACCGTTCAGTTCCGAGACTCTGTTGATTCACCGGAGACGCACGGTCGTTCCTCATATGGAACGACCGTTCTTCACCAAGTCGCTTGTTTCCCTGGAACGCCCAACCGCACCTACCGTTCATTGCCGAGATGATCAGTGTTGTCGGAGATGCACGACCGTGCATCAGGTGGAACGGTCGTTCAACAGGCCCAGATCAGAATCCTTAACAGAAAGTCCGCAGATTTGTCGTTTTGTCCGGAAAGTCCTCGCTTTTGGTATCATCTTGTCTGGAATGCAGTTTTAGGCCTGTAAACACAAATGTAGATAAATAAGTATCCGAACGACGGTTTTACGGCCAAAAACGCTTAAAATAGGGGTAAAACGGGGGACTAAAATATGTGTAAATTAGAGTGTATCAAATCTCCCCACACTTAAACCTTGCTTGTCCTCAAGCAAGCTAAACTAAAAAGCAATAAAGGACATAAACAAACAAGAACGATAATTTACACACTATTTTATTGAAAACTAATATAAAAACGGTTAGCCGGTTTGTCGAAAGACAACATCAAAAGATTCAAACCCAACAAGCATATGCAAGTTTAAAAAGCGACAACCAAAAAGCCGAGGCTAAACATTTAATTGACTCGCATGTTAATCTTCACCCAACTCACAATGTTCACACACACTCGGTTTTATTTATGAATCATACATAAAATGTGTATGCGTAAACACTCAACGCGTAGTCAATGAAATGTGCAATATCATAAGCTTGTCATAAGATCTCGTCTCCACCAACTAACATGCAAATAAGTGTAAATCAATAGGTCTTTACGGGTTGTAACGTTAGGCTTGGGCGAAGGGTATGGAAGTGGATATTTAAAATGGCGAAAACGGTTAAAACTCGGTAGTAGCGTTTAACTAGCAATAAACAATACAACTTTACATACAAACGCCTTAAAAAGGCGACTAAAGCGCAATCGAGCTAATCAATAAGATTTTTAACATTTAAGCATTCAAAATTGCTCGATTTCTATCAACTTCACCCTATTTTAGGGTGTTTTATTTTCTGTTTTTTTTTTTTTTAAACAAACTATACAATGAAATATAAACACTAACAAGCTAGTTAAACTATTATTTTAACCGAGTTTCAACACTAAAAAGGTTTAAAAACATAAAAAGGTTAAATTTGGTTAAGTGGGCGATAATGTGGGTAAACAAAGGTGAACGGGAAGGCTCGACATGGTTAATCCTAAAGGGTAATATAAGGTGAACGGGAAGCACAACACAAAGAACAAGGTACACAACAAAGGGGTAATCTAAGTGCCTCTATCACGTTTACACAAATCCGCACGTTCATGGTCTTAACAAGCATACTAGTGACAAGTTCTAAATTGCACAAAACATCCGGCTCACTCCTATATCCGTAATGAACAAATATATAACAATCTAGGCTCAAATATGCTCACGTAACGGAAGGAATGGGTAAAAGTGTGAAAATTATCATGTAAGTCTTTCTTTGTTTGTCACG
This sequence comes from Helianthus tuberosus, assembly GCA_030545235.1. Lineage (NCBI taxonomy): Eukaryota > Viridiplantae > Streptophyta > Magnoliopsida > Asterales > Asteraceae > Helianthus > Helianthus tuberosus. The sequence goes on from CM060403.1 coordinate 74,651,977, forward strand.
CTTTCCGGTTTCCTTTTTCAAAAATATTTTGCTTGTCGAGTTTTTATCAAGTCCGATGCTTTCTAAAACATAACCAACCGGTTTATTTACCAACAAATACACAAAACACAAGTACTATTAAATGATTTTTCTGATTTTCTGTTTTTTTATATATAAATAAATGAGGACAAACAAAGCTAAGTTAACAAAGTTAACCCCCTCCCCACACTTGAACTTCGCATTGTCCCCAATGCGAGACCCGAAATATAGAGAAAGGGATAAAAATACTCCCCTCAAGATGATGTTGGTGCCACGAGACTTCCGAAGCTCTAACTGGTACGTGCTCCGGTCCAAGATCCGATAGATAAAATCTGCAAGTATGTCGTGTACACCCAAAATAAAACAGAAAAAGAAAAACCAAACAACCATAATGTACATAAATGCTAATATCCAAACAAAACAGAAAGGAAATTGTTTGAAAATACATATCCGGGGTGTTTTAAATACTAAGTCAAAATAAACACCCAAAGAAAAACAAAGTACTGAAACATGAAACACCACCAAGTGCTACCACTACCGCAAACTACTCATCAGCATCGTCGTCATCATGCCTCGTGCCAGATGGGCCCTGATCGCCATAGCTAGGGGGGTTCCACGGTGGGAACTCCGGCGGGTGCTGAAAATAGTTGGGGTATGCGTGATGCATCTCCCCGAACAAATAAGAAAACCCCGCAGACACCCCCTGGTATAGAGTGTCCTGGCGCTGCTCTAGCCGGTCATATGTGGCCCTAATCTCTGCCTGGCTGGCCCTAATCTCGTCCTGGCTAGCCCGGATCTGGTCCTGGCTAGATCTGATCTCGCTGAAGTAGCTACCATGCTGCTCCTGCGTGACACGCATGTCCTGGAACTGCTGGTAGAAAGTAGGCCAATCCTCATGCTGATGAAATGCATGATGCTGCGGCGAGTGTGGTGGTGTCTATGGCTGTGGCTCGTGCATCTCAACATCTTCGTCTTCATCCGCATGTTCCTCCTCAGCTGGAGGTAACGGGTCCCATATCTCTCCATTCAAACCCCTCAACCTATCTCCCCTCTCCAACTCAGCAATAACCCCCATAAACTTCAAAGACCGGATATCAACATGCACCCCCTCAGTGATCAAGGTGAGACCCCTAAGCACCCCCGGCTTCATATATCGCTCATTGTACGCGATCTCGGTCACGTACTGACCGCCGTGGATCTCACTATTGTGGGTCCGCTCTGAACACTTAACAAAGTACTCAGCCATTCTCGCGGCGAGGTTGATCGGTGCTTTGTCAACCAACGCATAAAGAAAAAGCAAATCAGGCGTGGGACAGTTACCCTGACTGTCCATGCGTCCGCATATAGAATGGCTGAATACGTGGTGCATCACTCGCACCAGAGGGTCTCGGAGGCGCGAAGCCTTTGACATCCGTGGGTTGTATGGGTCCCCAATAGTGTTACGTGCCCAGAATGCATCCCGCTCCGCATCATTCGGGAAGTTGAACCGATCATTGAAGATGTCGGGATCATCCATGTCCTCCCGCGTATAAATCCTAAGTCTCCGTCCCAAACGACCCACCGACCATGTATGCCATCGCCTACACAACCTGAAGGTGACCCGATTCCTGTAGCGGAAATCAGGTTCTGTACGTGCAACCGGCTTTTCATACTGATACGAGGCGAAGAATTCAATAGTCAATTCTTGGTACACGGGTCGGTTGCAACCGACCAAGTTTGCGAGCGGGCGGGTCATCATTTCATCTAGGCGATCATACTGGTTGAGGTCACGCATAACCTCCCAGTCCAACCAACGGGGTTCGCCAAATTGTTCCCGTCTTGCCCACAATTCATCGCGCTTCGCGATGCATAACGCTTCCTTCTCGATGTTGGGGTCAAATTGTAGGAAAGGGTGATCCATTCTGCAATGGGGAATGTTGTTAGGAAGACAGAAACATGAGAAAAATGAGTCGAAAACAAGCGAGCAGCCAATTATGAAGCTACTGTCCAAACTGTACTGGCAATATGGCACGGTCGTTCTCCAGGACGCACGGTCGTGCGTCACCGAGAACTAACAGGCCAGACCAGACGATATCGTGAATAGCCGGCGATGCACGACCGTTCCACCGAGGAACGATCGTGCAGTTCCGAATCTGCAGAATACGACCCCTGAACTTAGAACAATCAGATTTTTCAAAATTTCAACAAGTATTGGGTCAACAGGGGTCTGCAAATCAACCGGGTGTTCACGATACTTCGATTTAACAAGGGTTAGGGTTTCGATTTGTTTATGAAGAGAACCCTAAAAATTCCTTGAAAAATCGGAAGAAAACTACACCAGATCGAAAGAAAACAAGAAATCTAACACTAGAGACGTACCGTGCGAAGTTGGGTGTTTGATCGTGCGAAAAAAAATCGTGCAAAACGGTGAACAATCGCCCAGGAACGGTCTGCAGCGGCTAGGGTTCGCGAACGGTGAGTTTTGCAGCAGATAATGGTATATATAGTGTGCAAAATGACCAAATTGCCCTCAGCCAGTCGCACGGTCGTTCTCCGGAATGGAACGGTCGTGCGTCACCGAGGTCGTTCAAACCCAGCAGCGTGTTCTCGGAAATGCACCGAGGGTGCGATCTACCGTTCCGGCTTGCTCGGAATTGCACGGTCGTTCCACAGGTGGAACGGTCGTGCATCAGCTGCAGATACAGAATTTTTCCGCAGAAGCCATTTTCAGCAGCTGTTTCGGCCGTTTTTCGCCGTTTTTTCGACACACCAACTGTTCTAATAATATTACAATACAGAACCTTCGCCCGGCACGTACGGAAACTAAACAAACAAACGAAAACTACCTAACTAACCTAAATTACGCTAAAACTACAAAAACAAATAAAAGGACAATTTTGCCCCCATAGCGCCAAAGACGCTCCTGCTGCATTTTTGTCGGCGAGTCAGCAGCGTAGACTCATGCTAAATTTTTGTCGACGAGTCGATAGCAAGACTCAAAGCTAAAAACTAGAAAAACTACAAAAAGGACTAAACTACCCCTAAAGCGCAAAATACGCTCTTGCTACATTTTTGATCCGCGAGTCAGTAGCGTAGACTCTCTCCTCCCCACACTTATGATGTGTGCGGGGTTTGGATTTCAATCACCTCCACCGCCGATTCTATCGGCCCGGCAACGTACAACTTCAACCGGTGACCATTTACCTTGAAAATAACGCCATCCGCGTTCTCTACTGCAACAGTACCATACGGAAACACTTCCTTAACCGAGTATGGTCCTGTCCAGCGTGAATGAAGCTTCCCAGGAAATAAGCGCAGCCGTGAATTATACAGAAGAACAAGATCACCCGCTTGGAATTCTTTGTGGTCCTTCAAGCGTTTGTCGTGACGTTTCTTCGTGCGCTCTTTGTAGAGTACGGAGCTCTCATAGGCTTGGTGCCGCAATTCTTCCAATTCATGAATTTGGAGAAACCGGGCTTCACCTCCGTCGAACTGCACCGAATTCTGCACCATATTAATTATACTAGATTTAATTTCAAAGTTAGGTGCATCAATAGTAGGTCTAAGGATACTCGGCTCCAGGCCTGCCCGTCCGGGCTGATTTGATTCATTCAAAGGTCGCTCGTCGTCCGCCATGAATGTGTTCCTACGTCCCCTGAGCCCTCGGCTTCAGCGGGTACCACCGGCTCGTCCGCAGCTGCTGCGAGTTGCAGCGCAACCGCGCGGGATCTCTCACGAAGACGTCTCCTCAGATCACGCTCGGGTTCGTCTGAAGGCTCAACAGCGTCGGGAGCGGGGGTTGAGGACAACAACCTGCAAACGAGAAATTGACACACATGCATATAATATTATTATAATAAAGTTTTTTTTTTTTTTTTTTTTTTTTGCAGCTGAATAGAAGCAAAATATTATTATAAATGGGCTGAAAAATTTATAAAAATCCGAAAATGGGCCCGAAATTTTTATAAAAATCAACATAATAAAAATAAATGAATCGGCTAATACAAAAATGGTTTTAGGGTGCCGAAAACCCAAAGAATAAGTGAATAAATAAATCCAGATCAAATAAATAAATGGAACAAAAATATACACGAAAACGAATAAATCGAATTAAAACAAGAAATATTCACAAATAAATAAACAAATAAATAATCAAGAAAGTATTCACAAATATTAACAAGTATATACGCCGATAACACAATGACTCGGGTCGTTCCTAAAACTCGCCATTTCCCCGGCAACGGCGCCAAAAACTTGACGTGTGCGTATATATACATAATATTTTGCAATGAATTACACACGATTGGGTTTTAAATTTATAAAAGTGATTATTACTTTTACATCAAAACACACACGAAAGAGGCAAGTGTACCCCGTCATATATGTAATAAAGTATCGGTAAGAACCAAGTATCGATCCAAGGAAATGGGCGGAGAATTAGTACTAGACCTTTGTCACTAAACTACCGGTAAAAACATAGGTTTTGTGATTTTAAACTAAACTAAAGTAAACATAACCAAATACATAATAAAAACATAATAGAATATAGATAAAAAGCCTTGCTAAATACACAACCACAGCATGTCAACTAAGTCAGTTTTGGCACTAGAAGCATTCGGTCAATTTTCCATTTTAAGACAATTAGTATCCCTTTCGGGAATCCTAACATGACAATCATTCGGAAAGTTAAAACGATAAACACACTTTAACCACTTAAAATTGTTCTTTAACGTGCAATTGATAAATGTCTATAAAAATCTCTTAAAAATAAGTTAGGCAGCCGTTAGGATTATTCTAACCTCACTTAAACAAGGAAAGCGACACCGATAAACACAATGCAACCACCGAGAAAAGCATAAACTAGATTAAATCACAACCAAGTTCATTTTACAAATCTTGCACAAAAATTCACTAAGATAGCAATTTTGGCCTAAACTACTAACTAAGCTAACAAATCATGGCAAGAATTTATAACGACACCATCTAACCCGTTTAGGTCCTTACGTGACGGCAAGCTCTCTTGATTAACAATAATTACATTTTATTAAATCACTAACCATTTCTAGTATCATGATGCATACATTTAAACCAAGTTAAACTAGTTAACCAAATTCAAAGTTTACTAATACAAGATTAATTAAGCTTCATTTTTCAACTATCTTAACTAACCAAGCATCAATCATCCAACATAATTACTTATAATCAAGAATTCAATATCAATAACAAGGTTGCAAACTAATCATCAAAGATTAACATAGAAAATACTTCAAATGTCATTACAAACAAAGTTTAACACACTAATGGTTATAATCTAGCAAGGGATTGTTGTGTTTTTGCCCAAAGGCTACAATAATACATAAATCATAATCTAAGTACTTGAAAGATTAACAAAAACATGGAAAGATTAGAAAATCAAACCATAAACAAGTACTAGACTAAGGATCCGGGTAGTAATCGAGCTAATCGGGATAATGTGGCTTGAATCCGGGTGAAAGCTAATGCCTCCGGAGCCTGAAAATCGCCTAAGAGCTCTCCAAAAATCCAGAATGCCGAGCAGAATGTTTCTGCTGTGCTTTTATACTTTTTGCTGATGCACGGTCGTTCCTCATATGGAACGACCGTTCACTTTATTCAATTATTGGACATGGGTCACCATACCGCATACGTCATCGGATCGTTGACCAGATCTGAAATCGCACGACCGTTCTCCCTGTGGAACGGTCGTTCAGTTCCGGGCTTCATGTTGCACGCCAAGTCGCACCTACCGTTCAGTTCCGAGACTCTGTTGATTCACCGGAGACGCACGGTCGTTCCTCATATGGAACGACCGTTCTTCACCAAGTCGCTTGTTTCCCTGGAACGCCCAACCGCACCTACCGTTCATTGCCGAGATGATCAGTGTTGTCGGAGATGCACGACCGTGCATCAGGTGGAACGGTCGTTCAACAGGCCCAGATCAGAATCCTTAACAGAAAGTCCGCAGATTTGTCGTTTTGTCCGGAAAGTCCTCGCTTTTGGTATCATCTTGTCTGGAATGCAGTTTTAGGCCTGTAAACACAAATGTAGATAAATAAGTATCCGAACGACGGTTTTACGGCCAAAAACGCTTAAAATAAGGGTAAAACGGGGGACTAAAATATGTGTAAATTAGAGTGTATCAGCATACCTTATCCCAGAGGCTGTCTCAACCAGAGTCACCATCCCTAAGAGCGACAACAATAGGCATCAGTAATTTTTGCATTTTTATTTAACAATCACAGAGGCAATCTAAGTCAGAGTCACTATCCCCAACAGAGATCACGTAGGCCTTGCCATTTTTTTCAGTCTAGCTCTTTTATTCTTTTTTTTTTCTTATTTGATAAAAAATTCTAAAAATTTTGTATTATAACGGCATCCCTAATACTATTATTGGCGGTTTCAATTTCCCTACTCTCCATAGATGAGAACCCACTAATAGACCGACAATTAAGGTATATTAAGATCAAAGGAACCTAGAACCGAATCGGGCCTACCCGCACATCCCAAACTAGACACAAGCTCGACTATATTATCTAATATTATCATTATTTGAACCCGAACAAAAACCTGACTTTTATATCATTTTCCACTTTTTAGTTTGCAAACTTCTTATTTCAAAAGACATTTTCTAATTTTTTAATTTTTTTTGGATTTTAATTTTTTTTGTTGCATTTTTCGACTTTTTATGACTCGAACTAACTAGACTAACGACTATAACCCAAGTGTCTCATCCCCACACTTAAAATTTTGCATTGTCCCTAATGCAAGGATAAACACACGACTTTAACTACCTAAAACACCAATGAAAAAACGACTAAAAATAAAAAAAAACTATACAAAATATACAAGTGGAACGACTTAGCTGAATATGTGTGAGACTTTCAATGTGCCAGTCCATTCCACATATGCCCTCCACTCCGAACACGCTCAGCAAACTGTTCCTAATCTCTCTCACGCGAACGGAAGTGGCATCATAACATCAACCTATCAACCAATCATAAACATACCAAAACATAATATATATCATAATAAAGTGCATTAGTTCACAAACCATACAAAATATCAACCAACCCAAAATCCAACCACCTGTCAAAGTATTTAAAATATCATACAGACCAACACAGATGAAAGCAACATAACAAGAAAAACAAATCAGTCTCGAGATGCTGCTGTAATCATTAACCTACTCCTCCTCCTCATCAGATCCCTGCTCACGATACTGCCGTATCCCCTCCATAGCACTAGGTCCATCCTGCTGCTGTGGCTGCCAAGATGGCGGTGCATGCAAACGAAGACCCTCCATAATAACCCGCATGCCATCCTCGATACGTCTCATACCCTGCTCATGTGACACTCGATTATACTACATCACCTGCCTTATGCCCACAAACAGCTCATCCACGTAACCATGCAAATTCTCTACCCTATCATACAGAGACTCCAAAGGAAACGGATCTGGGCGAGGCTCTCTGAGCGGATACTGGTGTCCAGGCAAATCATATCTAGTAAGCGACACTTGATATCGAGGTGGTATCGCAGCCTGCATAGCGGCAGCTGCATCAGACCCTGGCGGAGGCTGAACTTGTGGACCCGGTCGAATCTCTGACCACGCAAGCGGCTGATCATAAGTAATGATACCCGCAGACTGAAGATCCCTCAAGCTCATCAAACAAGTAATTAGGCCCTCTCTAAGATGCTCTCGTGGGTAAGCAGTAAACACCCTGAGGTTCTCCGCTAGCCATGTAACGTATGGCCCACAATACATTCGGTCTCCCGGACCTCCTCACCATGGCCTAGTCATGGACCAAGCAAACAGACTCGCTAAATTTGTTGGCCGCCTCTCTACCATACTAATGTGCGTGAGTGTTGTATAGTTTTTAATGTATATTTTAAGCCCTTTTTAACACTTTAGCCAAGTTTTAAATTTATAAAACACGATATTTACTAACACTAAACACACATATGGGCAAGTGCACCCATCGTGAGCGTAGTATAGTGTTTGTAAGATACCGAGGTCGTCCAAGGACACAAGAGCTTTTAGTACCGGTTTATCCTCGACGTTTAATCAAACTAAAAATTTAGAAAAAGGTTTTTTTTTTAAACAAGAAAATAAAACCAACTAAAAATGCTGAAAATAAAAATAAAAATCAAACAGATAGACAAGATGAATCACTTGGATCCAACTCGCCTTTAGTGTAACCTTTGATTATTTCCGCACTTTTGCACTTTTTAAGATATTATCTGTAACACCCTTGTTATTATTTTAAAGGTTTTCGTATATATAACGGAAATAAACATGTAATTACGATTAAGGATCCGTAGAAAATACGAGTAGTTTAAATCTTTTGCAACTTAAAAGTTTACAACATAATATAAATAAGTTCGTCGTTTAAAATGACAACGAAACGCCGTGCGAAAGCTTGTATCTTGATTGTGTTTGGTCCTTCAACGAGCTTGATCTTCTTCCGTAAGCTTACTAAAGTTTACCTGTAATCAAAACCAACACCAATGTTAGTTTTGATACTAATATAACTAGTTTTATCAAGTCCCTTTATCAACAAATGAAAATAAAATAAAATTTTCCAAATCGTGCATCCCGCGACACGCGGGAGGAGTCCCTTGTTCTGTCGCGTGTCGCGCCCCAATTGCCGGATCCCGTCGTGTGGCGCGGGGGAAACTAATTTCCAGCAGGTCCGTTTCTGGACCTGCATTTTCTGCCCAGCTCAAGTTTTTAACAAAAATTAAACTTCAAATGGCCATAACTTTTAATCTATATGTCCGTTTTACACGATTCTTTTTCCTACGCGTCCGTAATTAAATTACGGACCCGTTTATCACCTTGGTTTGCATAAAAATTTGATTTATCCAATGTTGGCTCATAAATCTTTTAGGTGATTATTCGACCCGTTTGACATTATTATTTCACTACATGCTCTAAAAAGAAAATAGTTAATTCCTATCATTTTACCTATCCCGGGCTTGTCAAACCTTAACGTTTTTGCTCCCATCCTAGAGTTTACATAGGCGTTTACATTCACCGATTCATTTGTATCTATCTAAGCATTTAACCACAATTTATTTCTTAGTCTATTTTGACCCGCAAACGTTTTTGCCTATACTTTTTATATGTATCTAAGGGTTTCAAAATCAATAAACAAGTTTCTAAACAAACTCTAACGGTCGTTTACCCGGTTCGCCCGTTAAGGGCTTTTTGGTCAATTCTAGTATCTTATTTTATGAGGAAAGACTCTCACCAATTATTGACCAAATTAGCACTTTTAACTACAACATAATTATACGTACCTGGCTCGGATCAATACATTGAGCCGTTTTAATACCTTGTCTCGAAAATTTGCTAATTCATAGCAACGCTAATTCATAAGCCGCTTTACCTTGTAAGCATAAAACTCGACAAGTGCTTATTAGTCGATATTTGTCAAATGGTATCCACATTACCATTTGACCCGTTTTACTCTTTTTATTCATTAGGCTTACTTATAGTAACCGTTCAAAAACCCATTTTTATAGTTAGCTTTTCATGGCTAATTTACCGTTCTATCTCTTTTACCATTAAACATGGTTTTTATCATTTATATTAGTTCCGACCCGTATTATTTGGCGTCGGGAACCATATCTTGAATATTATCCTTATTTTATTTGAAACTTATAGGATGAACATTTATTTTACTAAAAGGTGTAAGTTTCTCTTACCTTGCATCCGGTTATGTCCTTTTTCCGCGTACTCGATCCGTTTGACCCGCTTCTTTCCCAAGTCTTCATCTAGCTTGTCTAGAGTCAAACTATCATCATCATAATTCATAAGACGGTTAGATTAGTCATAATCGTTTACGACTATTCCATCCTACGGGTTTTATGTCGAATTTATCATTCGACCATATCAAAATTATCATTCGATCTAATCATTGGTCGGTTTGACTTTTTAAAAGTCAATTGACTTATCAACATATTCAAATGCACATTTGGTTCATTGAACTCACTTAGGCATATTTCATCCAAACTCTTAATGAAATCAAATTTTACACACAAACAAGTAGACCGCGATTTCATTCAGGCATTTCATATCACTGAAAAATGGGTTGTTTTTGGTAACTTGTTTAACCTATTTATAAGTCTTCAAAAATTATGATTTTTTATGTGGTGTACCTCTCGGAGGGTTAGGCATTTTGTTAAAATTTCAAGATCTAACTCTTTACAAAAAATTTGTAAAAATTCATATACTAAGCTGCAATCAGATTCGTCACTTCTGACTGCAGCTTACGGAAAAATTCATTAAAAATTCCTCGTTTATCCGATTGATGAAATTCCAATTGGCGATTCTTTTAATCGCTTAAAACTATCTACAGTAAAAATTTTAGATCATAACTAAATTTCTAAATTGAGTTATGACATTCGTAATGGGCTGCAAATTCTGCCAGAAAACGCAGCTTGAACCTTTGATACGGAAAAATTCATAAAACGCTCAATTTTCGTCGAAAAAATGCGATTCTAGTGGGGTTTTAAAGATATTTCATAGAATTACATTTTAGACTCAAGAAACACATGTTTTTGTCAGGTTTTGTTCAGGTTACAGCCAATACAAGTCGGCTGTAAATTCTGATCAGGAGCTGTTTGAATTCAGCTTTCAATTTAAGCATGTTCTTGACATCATAACACTAATTTTTAGCAATCAAAACCCTAAAAACATCTCATATATGAATTTAGCATCAACAAAATTTGAATTTACTTGAGCTAGGCATGATTTCAATATATACTTGTCTAGGGTTTACTCCTAAACACTATTTCACTTCAATATCATCCATATAACATTCATGCAATACTAATTTCGGATTATAATTGTTCATCCAGAATTTTGAATAGAATCAAACAACGAATTTTGACATACCTTGTGATCCCCTAGGCTTGGTGATCACTAATTTATTAAACGCCCCAATTTCCTAGCTTGATTTCCCTTGATTTGGCTGAATTTCTTGTGATTTAGGGTTTTGATCAAGAATCCTTTATGGCTCCTGTGTAACTCACGGCCAGAACACACACATGAGTGTGTGTTTTGGTGTTTTGATTTTTATTAAATTAAAACTATTTTCTCATTAAACCCTTTTTGTCCCTCAAGTTTTTTAGAGTTATCAAAAGGATTATAAACCAAGTTTTCTTTATTGTTTTCAAAGCACATAATTAACTAGGTTGATATTCCTAGTTACTTAGTGGGTTCCGAGAGTTATAACCCGTTTTATTTTAAGTCCCGTTAATTCAGGCTTCTTATAAACTTACTTTTCTCAAAGCATTTATTCTCCTTTTAATTAATATTAGGTTTATTTACTTAAATCCAAATATTTACCGGGTAAATTTTCACCACTAACGGTACTTTACCCGTCTTTTAGTATTAACGTGGTTTGATTACCAAACCCGTTTTCGAGGTGTTACAAGTCTACCCCCTTAAAGTGGTTTCATCCCCGAAACCTTATTTACGTATTTTTTTTTAAATTTAGACTAAACGAACCTAGTTTCGTTTTCAAGATATTCATTCGTTCCTTTCGATCTAACGTTTTAATTTATATTGACACGTACGTCTTTCATGTATAAGGCCTCGCGGGCCGTTATTTTTAGCTTATATCCTTTATCTCTATTGACCGAGTTGTCACTTGACCGCTCATTCGCGTTAGGCTTGTTAACATGTTTTATCCCGCGCTTGTCCTATATTAACAAGCGCTTGGTATTTGTCATGACACTATCTTGACTTCGAATAGTTTTACCGACTAGACTAATTAGTCGTCGTCACTTCATAACTCATCATCCGGGTATACTATTTTGCCATCTTCGGTCTTATGTGTGTTTTAGATTTTCTAATTCCCCTCATACTACTTATGTTTGTTAAAACGTTGCTCTTGACTAAAAACTAAATTTTTTTAGTTTATGTTTCCATTTTGTCTTACATCTTTCTCTCATTTCTAGGAATGTTACTTCCGAGGATCTATTCCTTTCCGTTATTATTTAATGCGGGGAATTATAACCAATTCCCATGTTTAACCCATATGACCCGTAGGTTCTTTCACTTAGCCTCGTAGGCTATTTATTTAGATTTTCACCTTTTTACCCTTTTAAGGTGAGACCCCTACAATTCATTTCTTTCTATTTGTGACCCAAAGGTCTTTTGGTCCCGTAAACTTTAACACTATTTATAATCCCGTAGGTTAAGATGATCCCGTAGATCATCTTTTATTTGTGTCTTTACTTAACTGTATATATATTTATGGTGTCAAGGTACCCTTTTTATGTTTAGAATCATTTACTTTTGCTTTTTGGATTTCATTTGACCTTGACCGTAGTCTAAGGCTTCATTTGTTTTCTTTCGAATTATCTTTTCGACTTTATGACTTCTAACGTCATTTACACGTCAGTTTGTCCTACGCTTACCATTATCCGGTTCTTACCTGTACTTCTTTACAACCCGTTACCCGGGTTCCTTATCTTAATGTTTTTAACATTCTTGTTTCGCTAGTTTGCGTTTTTCCTATCTACATTCCTTTACGACCCATCACATAGGTTCATTAATATTTCGCGCTTCTATTATTCGGTTTGATCCTATTTGTACTACCAATTTCTTATACTGTATTTGTATCGTTTGACTTATTCGTGTGAGGTTTTATCACTTACGAACGTCAAACTTCGTTCTTTATTCGACCCGTTCAACTCTAAAATAGTTGAACATAGTTATCAAAATCTCTGTTTGCAAATTCTCACCGTCTTTTAGTCATGACTCATATTCCGAGTCTTTTGATCCTTTTTTTTTTCGCGTTCCAGTCTCTCGGTTTACGCATTCGCCCACAATCCTACCCGTCCGTTGAGTATCTTTACTGAAGTCATCGTCAAGTAACCATTCTTATATGGTTTTAGACATCATCTTAATTTATTTGGTCGTCTTAGCGAAATTCATCGTTTTTATTCAGTCGAGTCCTTTATTCTTTAGTCTACCCCCTTTGACTTGTCTGTGTGAATTTCATCACTTATGACAGTCAAACTTTATCCCCTATGTCTTAGCATTCACATTAGTTGGTTCGTATTTTCATTTACTTTAATCTTTGTCCCTTCCCTCGGGCTCGTTATTCTAACGTAATACGCTTCCGTCGTCCGACTTGCATTTACGTTTACTATCAAAATTTTACTTATTTGACTCATTTGGGTACCTTTTTAATTTGTCCCATTAACCACGTCATTACTACATCGGATGTAAATGTGTCCGCTATAAGAAGTTCATGTTATCATATACCACTACTTACTTGGCCAGAGTAAGCGATTAACACATGACACGCATGACCTTTTTATAGTTTTCACATCACGCCCTATGTAAGTAACGCCTGTATTTAGTTTTCTTGGAAATAATATCCTGGGTAGGTATTCTATTCAGGTTTTCCAAGTTTCTAATTTACATACGCAACAATCATTCTCTACATGTTTGCTGCATAATGCTATTTATGCGATTAAATTTAAAACATACACCTGATAACGCTTGCCCCGACGGGCTTTCCTTGCCATTCACCTTGTTCGCGATCGTTACGCGATTTAGGTCCTTGGTGAGTATACTCAGCTTGTCATACCTCGGACCATTCGACCGTCATATCCACAATTCGTTCAACTCTCGTCATCTTCAGATGCGAGCGTCCTTCAACTAAACATTTACAAAAGTTAGTAATTTCTACATTAATAAACGCCCGTATTGTAATACAAGGCTTTTTACTCTACATGTCAATGCACGTAATATCGTTAACTGTATCAATCATTTTAATTGGGGTAGCGTGTATTACGCGATAACCCTATGTGTTGTTTACAACACTTTAACATGCTAAACCATTAATATACATGTACTTACCGGATTTGCGATCAAGCCTCGAACCGAACACACTTTACTCTTTAACCGTGAGCTCTGATTACCAACTTGTAACACCCTTGTTATTATTTTAAAGGTTTTCGTATATATAACGGAAATAAACATGTAATTACGATTAAGGATCCGTAGAAAATACGAGTAGTTTAAATCTTTTGCAACTTAAAAGTTTACAACATAATATAAATAAGTTCGTCGTTTAAAATGACAACGAAACGCCATGCGGAAGCTTGTATCTTGATTGTGTTCGGTCCTTCAACGAGCTTGATCTTCATCCGTAAGCTTACTAAAGTTTACCTGTAATCAAAACCAACACCAATGTTAGTTTTGATACTAATATAACTAGTTTTATCAAGTCCCTTTATCAACAAATGAAAATAAAATAAAATTTTCCAAATCGTGCATCCCGCAACACGCGGGAGGAGTCCCTTGTTCTGTCGCGTGTCGCGCCCCAATTGCCGGATCCCGTCGCGTGGCGCGGGGGAAACTAATTTCCAGCAGGTCCGTTTCTGGACCTGCATTTTCTGCCCAGCTCAAGTTTTTAACAAAAATTAAACTTCAAATGGCCATAACTTTTAATCTATATGTCCGTTTTACACGATTCTTTTTCCTACGCGTCCGTAATTAAATTACGGACCCGTTTATCACCTTGGTTTGCATAAAAATCTGATTTATCCAATGTTGGCTCATAAATCCTTTAGGTGATTATTCGACCCATTTAGCATTATTATTTCACTACATGCTCTAAAAAGAAAATAGTTAATTCCTATCATTTTACCCATCCCGGGCTTGTCAAACCTTAACGTTTTCGCTCCCATCCTAGAGTTTACGTAGGCGTTTACATTCACCGATTCATTTGTATCTATCTAAGCATTTAACCACAATTTACTTCTTAGTCTATTTTGACCCGCAAACGTTTTTGCCTATACTTTTTATATGTATCTAAGGGTTTCAAAATCAATAAACAAGTTTCTAAACAAACTCTAACGGTCGTTTACCCGGTTCGCCCGTTAAGGGCTTTTTGGTTAATTCTAGTCTCTTATTTTACGACGAAAGACTCTCACCAATTATTGACCAAATTAGCACTTTTAACTACAACATAATTATACGTACCTGACTCAGATCAATACATTGAGCCGTTTTAATACCTTGTCTCGAAAATTTGCTAATTCACAGCAACTCTAATTCATAAGCAGCTTTATCCTGTAAGCATAAAACTCGACAAGTGCTTATTAGTCGATATTTGTCAAATGGTATCCACATTACCATTTGACCCGTTTTACTCTTTTTATTCATTAGGCTTACTTATAGTAACCGTTCAAAAACCCATTTTTATAATTAGTTTTTCATGGCTAATTTACCGTTCTATCTATTTTACCATTAAACATGGTTTTTATCATTTATATTAGTTCCGACCCGTATTATTTGGCGTCGGGAACCATATCTTGAATATTATCCTTATTTTATTTGAAACTTATAGGATGAACATTTATTTTACTAAAAGGTGTAAGTTTCTCTTACCTTGCATCCGGTTATGTCCTTTTTCCGCGTACTCGATCCGTTTGACCCGCTTCTTTCCCAAGTCTTCATCTAGCTTGTCTAGAGTCAAACTATCATCATCATAATTCATAAGACGGTTAGATTAGTCATAATCGTTTACGACTATTCCATCCTACGGGTTTTATGTCGAATTTATCATTCGACCATATCAAAATTATCATTCGATCTAATCATTGGTCGGTTTGACTTTTTAAAAGTCAATTGACTTATCAACATATTCAAATGCGCATTTGGTTCATTGAACTCACTTAGGCATATTTCATCCAAACTCTTAATGAAATCAAATTTTACACACAAACAAGTAGACCGCGATTTCATTCAGGCATTTCATATCACTGAAAAATGGGCTGTTTTTGGTAACTTGTTTAACCTATTTATAAGTCTTCAAAAATTATTATTTTTTTATGTGGTGTATCTCTCGGAGGGTTAGGCATTGTGTTAAAATTTCAACATCTAACTCTTTACCAAAAATTAGTAAAAATTCATATACTAAGCTGCAATCAGATTCGTCACTTCTGACTGCAGCTTACGGAAAAATTCATTAAAAATTCATCGTTTATCCGATTGATGAAATTCCAGTTGGAGATTCTTTTAATCGCTTAAAAATATCTTCAGTAAAAATTTGAGATCATAAATAAATTTCTAAATTGAGTTATGACATTGGTAATGGGCTGCAAATTCTTCCAGAAAACGCAGCTTGAACATTTGATACGGAAAAATTCATAAAACGCTCAATTTTCGTCGAAAAAATATGATTCCAGTGGGGTTTTAAAGATATTTCCTGAAATCACATTTTAGACTCAAGAAACACATGTTTTTGTCAGGTTTTGTTCAGGTTACAGCCAATACAAGTCGGCTGTAAATTCTGATCAGGAGCTGTTTGAATTCAGCTTTCAATTTAAGCATGTTCTTGACATCATAACACTAATTTTTAGCAATCAAAACCCTAAAAACATCTCATACATGAATTTAGCATCAACAAAATTTGAATTTACTTGAGCTAGGCATGATTTCAATATATACTTGTCTAGGGTTTACTCCTAAACACTATTTCACTTCAATATCATCCATATAACATTCATGCAATACTAATTTCGGATTATAATTGTTCATCCAGAATTTTGAATAGAATCAAACAACGAATTTTGACATACCTTGTGATCCCCTAGGCTTGGTGATCACTAATTTATTAAAAGCCCCAATTTCCTAGCTTGATTTCCCTTGATTTGGCTGAATTTCTTGTGATTTAGGGTTTTGATCAAGAATCCTTTGTGGCTCCTGTGTAAATCACGACCAGAACACACACATGAGTTTGTGTTTTGGTGTTTTGATTTTTATTAAATTAAAACTATTTTCTCATTTAACCCTTTTAGTCCCTCAAGTTTTTTAGAGTTATCAAAAGGATTATAAACCAAGTTTTCTTTATTGTTTTCAAAGCACATAATTAACTAGGTTGATATTCCTAGTTACTTAGTGGGTTCCGAGAGTTATAACCCGTTTTATTTTAAGTCCCGTTAACTCGGACTTCTTATAAACTTACTTTTCTCAAAGCATTTATTCTCCTTTTAATTAATATTAGGTTTATTTACTTAAATCCAAATATTTACCGGGTAAATTTTCACCACTAACGGTACTTTACCCGTCTTTTAGTATTAACGTGGTTTGATTACCAAACCCGTTTTCGAGGTGTTACATTATCTTAGTTATAGTAGTAGGCCCCTCTTTTGAAGGTGACGTTACCCTCAACCCAGTAGTTTGAGCCAGCAAGGATACAATCCTAAAGGGTTGGATTATTGAAAGATAATTAATTAAGTTATTAATGCATAATGTGGTAGGCCCCTCTTTTGAAGGTGACGTTACCCTCGGCTAAGTAGTTTGAGTCAGCAGGGATACAATCCTAAATAGCCGGGTTAATATTTTAATAGTAGTTTACATATGAGGGAGTCAAGGAGTTCGGACCCCCACCATCCAATACCAGTGGGTATTGAAGGAGGTCCTACTAAACTTGACCCAGGTCCTTGCAGGATCTATACACTAAACAAGGCAAGACGCTTACCAAACCATTCCCTTAACCCCCGACCAGGTAGCCAACATATCTCCATATAGACCGTGGATACATGAATGGTGTAAATCTTTTATTTTATATAGACTGTAAAATAACGCCAAGACACCACGGACACATGATAAGGAAGATTCACCTTCAACATAAGAAACTAGTTATTAAAGTCATTAATACATAACCAAATAAAAAGTACTAAAAGATTAAAAATAAAAAGTATTACATTAAATGCTTGTCTTCACCAAGTGATGTAAGAGACTTAAGCAAACATGGCCTTTGATTGTCAAGAACTCTTACGATCAATCTTGGATCCCGAGACTACTCACACACTCTATGATGGATGATGGATGATGGTGGTGGATGTGGGTTGTGAGGGTGGTGGTGGGTGGGTGAAGTGTGAGACAGGTGGTTTGCCAAGGGATGGTTTGCAAGTGAGCCAAGCACCCCTATTTATAGCCTACACAGAAGCCAGGACACGGCCCCGTGCCCGTTGGGCACGGCCCCGTGTTCACCCATCTTCTCTTTCTTCATTAATTGCAGTTTGTCTGCATTAGTTGACCACACCCCCGTGTCCGCTGGGCACGACCCCGTGTGCCGAAGCGTATCTGTACTATCAAGATTTGCCTAGATTCCGTGAATCTTAGCGTTGACCACGACCCCGTGTCCACTGGCCACGCCCCCCGTGTTGGGAAATAGAATCTTCTACAGCATTGTCTTTTCTGCAGACACTTGGGCACGCCCCCGTGTTCAGCCTTCTGATGTTTTGTTTTTGCTTGGGAAGATGTTGTCGAGGGGTCGGGCATGCCACGTTTATTCCTTTTCTTGTATTATTGTTAGATTTGGCTGCATTTTTGCTTCTTTTGTTCCTTTAAGCTCATTTAACCCTAAAAATAAAAAAGGAAGACAAAAACACACTTTTCCAACATCAGTACTAAAAAAAGGTTAGTTTTATGCCACATTTGATGTAATTTATATGTTGCATTTTGCACATATCAAATACCCCCACACTTGAATCTTTGCTTGTCCTCAAGCAAAACTCTTTATTTTGTGGCTTACACACCCAAATGGAATGGGTAGAAGAGAAGGTTTTTGGGCTTGTCATAGAGTGTCGGGATTCCAAGATTCTTTATTTGGTTTTATTTTTATTTTATTTACAATCTTATTCGTCATGATTTATTTAAAACATTACATAAGAGAAATTATTTATTTGGGCATAACATGCCTCTTTAAAATTCCATTTATATACAAGTTCACATACCTCACGGGAGATCACTCAACACTCGGCCGAAGATGTATTTTTGTGAAACACTCGAGAGTGGCATGGAACTTACTTCTACCATATGCTTGCCAAGCAATCAATCCTCCTCCGTTTTAACTATAAACCTTTGCAAGTATCAAGAGGACTTTGGGAAGGGTTAGGTTTGGGTTAAAGGTAGGTGGTTGGGTTAGTGGTTAGTAGAAAAGGGCGAAAGGCGTAAAAAGCGTCGGTTTTCGTAAAACATTTTGTTTTTGTGACTTTTTATTCTAATGAAGCATTATTTAAACAAGCCTTCTTTTGATGAGCTTTGTTTGTTTATTGCTAACTTCATTTTTCTTTTTTTCTCTATAATTTTTTTTTTGATAAGGAAGTCACAAGAAAACCGAGCTTTGTTACTAAAATAAAGGGTTTAAAATGAAAAAGGGTTTTGGTGGGTAAAAGGGTGTTTGTTTTGGGTTAAGAAATGAAAAGGTTTAGTCTCAAAGGGGTTAACTAGGGGGATTTTGGGTAGGTGGTAAAAAAAAGAAAATAATGGTGTTGAAAGAAAAAAGGTTATTCCTAATGCCTCCATCATTTACTTACTTGGGTTTAAGTTGGTAAGGACCGGGAATGTATCGTCATGGCAAGTTCTAGAGTCGTAAGAAACCAAGCGGCTATTCACACAAGAAACGAAAAATGAGCATTTAGTTTAAAGATGTGTATTTGTATGCTCAATATAGGCTCAAAACTCACTTTTTGTGGGAATGGGTTTTTTTATGTGATTAAGTAAATATAATCAAATTTTAACTAGATTTGTCATGCCGTTTCATAATTTTCTTATGTTGGATCTTTTTATCACGACGCTATCGGATGTAAATTCGTAAAAATATAACCCTTTTTGAACTTGTTATTCCCAAATTAAACCAAGACAAGTAAAAAAATGAAAAGTTTTTGAAAAAAATTGAGATGTTTAGCGGTTCCAATAGAGTTTTGTGTAAGGCTTGTAATTAGGACTTGCAAAATTCAAGGTTTTAGCATCCCCCCACACTTAAATTACACATTGTCCTCAGTGTGTCCCAAAAATAAGTTTTTAGGTTGATTGAATGTTTAAAAGGTGTGTTAAAAGCAAAATTTTATGTTACTGGGCATCTGGACACGGGCCCGTGGTGTCTGGGCATGGCCCCGTGTTCAGGTTGCCAGTAACAGAAATTATCAGAAAGTAACAGAAGACTGGGCACGGGGGCGTGTTCAGCGAACACGTCCTGTGTCCAGTTACCTGAACTAGGCATCTTTCTACAGATCCTTGAGCACGGGGCGTGTTGGCTGGGCACGGCCCCGTGCTGGACTTGCTGTAATGAAGAAAAATTGTCGGGTGGCTCTGTTTTTGTGCATGGGGTGTTGGTTCAAGCTTCCCTTAGTATCCTTCACCATCCTGAGTGTGTTTTACCCATTACAACATCATCCAAACACCAATTTAATTGAAACCATCATTCCATTGAAACTAACACATTACTTAGGGTCCTAGAAAATTAAAAACAAAGCAGAAAAATAAAAACTAAAAGTCCTAAGATAGATAAGTCAAGTGATACATAAAATCATCCTAAGGAGTTCTACTTTTACAATAGAAATCAAAATTCCGGAAATATCCTCCCGGTATTCAAAGGTTTTATAGAACTCCGAACCGAGGGGTGTCCCCTAGATGTTGTTAAAGCCATTCTTCTATTTCTCTTGGGAGGAAGAAGGCGGCCTCATTTTCCTCAACATCTTGTGGAGGGGGAGTGACACCTACCGGAACCCCTTGTAATATGTCTCGAGGGGGCTCTGGGTGTAAGGTGTACCACTCGGCCAGTATGATGACTTCCAGTACCACATTCCATGCCCTTTGGGTGATGATTGGCACCAAAGGAGGAGAAGCGAGAATGTTCAACCTTTGGTGCAAAAGGTTGACCTCTCGAAGACATCCTTCTAGTCTAACCGATAAGTGATTGATATGGTCGACCAATGCTTCTTCTACCCCCGTCATCTCATCAATGGCCTCTCTTAAAGCGTAAACGTAGTTTACAAGAGAGTCTTCTACCGTTGATGACCTTCTCCCTTGTAGGTTGTTCCTGGAGTGCGATGAAGATGTTCCGCTAGTTCTGCTCGCCATTCTGAGAAAACAGACCGAAAAGAGTTCAATTCTATAGGAACAGTACCTCGGACACGGCCCCGTGCTCAATGAGCACGGTCCCGTGTTCACCTGTCTGCAGGTTTTTGGAACAAGGAATCTTGGAGTTTCAAATTATTTTTCTGATTTTTAAAGTATTTTTGAACAGAAATAACTTAAAACTATGTTGTAGAACTTATTTTTTACAAGATTCCTTGAATAAAAACCTAACAAACATTACAATAAAGCTTGGAACCATGGTGATTTCAAGCTCTAATGGAGGTGTTGAGGAAAAATTGAAGAAGAAGGCAATGGACAAAAGTAGAAAAGACAAGATGGTTGTTGAGAACCTTCTTTAGAATATACATAGGATGGTATGTGTGAAGATCTCACCAGATCTTTATCTTAGGAGTGGTCCAAATGTGCAGGAATCTTGCTGCCTTTATAGAAAACAACAGCACGCTGCACACGGCCCCGTGTCGGCTGGACACAGCCCCGTGTGCAGGCAAGATCCTGACACATTTTGTCCGTATTCTGACCATAGGTCAGACGGGAATCTTTTGGTGGACACGGGGCGTGCTGACCTGGACACGGCCCCATGCCTAGAGGCTGCTTATGAAGTTTCGTCTATTTCTAAGGAATTTATCCGGATCGGGTGGTTCCTTACTGGACGGAATAACAAAGAAGTGCCTGAGATACCTTAATTGCTCTAGATTTAGACGAGAACGAAAGAGGTTGTCGGTAAGGGTGATTCCTATGCTAAATGTAGGTGGACAAGTCCAACCCTTTCCCGGGCTCTCGTTAAAGAAGGTGTATGTCGATTCGCTCAGGTCTATGTATGCATTGAACGAAGTCGATGGGGAGTCCTTCACGGCACAATCGACACAGGGACGACTATCGCTCAAGTCTTCACGAGAGTTAGAGGTGGTATCGGGAACAACGAAGTTGTTTTTATTCGAATGCGATCCCAATAATTCTTCTTGGGTATCGTCTTGAGGTGAATTAATGATATCCGTCTCAAGTTCTTTTACCCAATTAAGAATTAGATCTTCCATTTGATATAACTCATTAAGAAGCATTTCTCCTAGAAGGGTCGATTGAGAGCATTCGAGAGAGAGATAGGGATTATTTTTACTTTCGCACCTCTTAAGGCTACAGGAAAACAATGGGTCTATATAGTGGGGTTTGTAATTTAAGAAATAGCATTCTAAATCTTTATGATTTCCACCACATATTTGACACCACGTACCATAAGAGGGTTGGAAGTAAAAAATATCAGTATCACTCATGGTTGTGTCAGAAATTACCAACCGTCGGGATCTTACGGTTCTGTTTTCAGTAACTGATACTTGGGCACGGGGCGTGTTGAGTGGGCACGACCCCGTGTTCAGCTACTGTCTGACTTAAAACAGGATTGCCAGTACCAAAGATTGGGCACGGGGCGTGTTCAGCGGGCACGGCCCGTGCTAAGTTCTGCAGAAGCTGAAAAATCTAAAAAATCCTTAAAAAAATAGAAAAATAAGAAAAACGATTAGGCCATTGATTCCTAAATTTCTTAAAATCCTTGTGTCCCCGACAACGGCGCCAAAAACTTGATATGCGTGAGTGTTGTATAGTTTTTAATGTATATCTTAAGCCCTTTTTAACACTTTAGCCAAGTTTTAAATTTATAAAACACGATATTTACTAACACTAAACACACATATGGGCAAGTGCACCCATCGTGAGCGTAGTATAGTGTTGGTAAGATACCGAGGTCGTCCAAGGACACAAGAGCTTTTAGTACCGGTTTATTCTCAACGTCTAATCAAACCAAAAATTTAGAAAAAAGTTTTTTTTAAACAAGAAAATAAAACTAACTAAAAATGCTGAAAATAAAAATAAAAATAAAACAGATAGACAAGATGAATCACTTGGATCCGACTCGCCTTTAGTGTAACCTTTGATTATTTCCGCACTTTTGCACTTTTTAAGAGATTATCTTAGATATAGTAGTAGGCCCCTCTTTTGAAGGTGACGTTACCCTCAACTCAGTAGTTTGAGTCAGCAAGGATACAATCCTAAAGGGTTGGATTATTGAAAGATAATTAATTAAGTTATTAATGCATAATGTGGTAGGCCCCTCTTTTGAAGGTGACGTTACCCTCGGCTAAGTAGTTTGAGTCAGCAGGGATACAATCCTAAATAGTCAGGTTAATATTTTAATAGTAGTTCACATATGAGGGAGTGAAGGTGTTCGGACCCCCTCCATCCAATACCAGTGGGTATTGAAGGAGGTCCTACTAAACTTGACCAGGTCCTTGCAGGATCTATACACTAAACAAGGCAAGACGCTTACCAAACCATTCCCTTAACCCCCGACCAGGTAGCCAACATATCTCCATATGGACCATGGAGATATAAATGGTATAAATCTTTTATTTTATATAGACAGTAAAATAACGCCAAGACACCACAAACAAATTATAAGGAAGATTCACCTTCAACATAAGAAACTAGTTATTAAAGTTATTAATACATAACCAAATAAAAAGTGCGAAAAGATTAAAAATAAAAAGTATTACACTAAATGCTTGTCTTCACCAAGTGATGTAAGAGACTTAGGCAAACATGGCCTTTGATTGTCAAGAACTCTTACGATCAATCTTGGATCCCGAGACTACTCACACACTCTATGATGGATGATGGATGATGGTGGTGGATGTGGGTTGTGATGGTGGTGGTGGGTGGGTGAAGTGTGAGAGAGGTGGTTTGCCAAGGAATGGTTTGCAAGTGAGCCAAGCACCCCTATTTATAGCCTCCATAGAAGCCCGAACACAGCCCCGTGCCCGTTGGGCACGGCCCCGTGTCCACCCATCTTCTCTTTCTTCATTAATTGCAGTTTGTCTGCATTAGTTGACCACACCCCCGTGTCCGCTGGGCACGACCCCGTGTGCAGAAGCGTATCTGTACTATCAAGATTTGCCTAGATTCTGCGAATCTTAGCGTTGACCACGGCCCTGTGTCCACTGGCTACGCCCCCGTGTTGGGAAATAGAAGCTTCTACAACTTTGTCTTTTCTGCAGACACTTAGGCACGCCCCCGTGTTCATTAAGCACGGGGCGTGTTCAGCCTTCTGATGTCTTGTTTTTGCTTGGGAAGATGCTGTCGAGGGGTCAGGCATGCCACGTTTATTCCTTTTCTTGTATTATTGTTAGATTTGGCTGCATTTTTGCTTCCTTTGTTCCTTTAAGCTCATTTAACCCTGAAAATACAAAAGTAAGACAAAAACACACTTTTTCCAACATTAGTACTAAAAAAGGGTTAGTTTTATGCCACATATGATGTAATTTATATGTTGCATTTTCCACACATCACATACACATCAGACAAAACAAACTCTGCTGATTAACCTTGTTATCCCCCTGATGTCAGCCCACTAGTGTCGCCATCAAGATCTTATGTATGAAGCGGTAAATCGGATCAGTAATATCGGAAGCCACCATGTTGTTCGGATACAGAACCGTGGCAATCGTGCTCCAAAACCTCACTAAGTCATCTTTCATCACGCTATGTTCACGCCTTTTCTTCACCACACCCCTCAGCAAAGTGACAAACCCGGGTGCCTGTGCCTCCTCCTCCGTGTAAAACCTAGTCGCCACCGCAAACTTGGGAATTGTCATATTATACACTTTCCTGCCCAACGAAAATGAAACCGTATCCTTTTCCTCAAATCCCCCCTGATATCTGTACTCAAACGTCGAGTGAAACTCCAAGGTAAGCTCCCTATACTGAGGAGCATCACAATCTAGAACCAATCTGAACATTTCCCCTAACAAATGCTCAATCCTCTCCTGCTGGCCCAGACGATCTACCAAGTCCAAATCGATCATACGGTACGGCAGCGGGCCTACCGCAATCAACCTCTGTAACCTCGCATACTCATTCGACCCCATAACATATTGTATCAACGGGCTATCTTGTATCCGTGTGCTCTGCCCGTGCGGCACACCCTCTGAACTATACTGTATCTGACGTATATCAGAATTGGCTGGCGGCTGTTGTGCCTCACCAGTACCCCTCGAGCGTGTGTGTGGGCCTCTTTTCCTACTACACGTACCAGGTGACGAACCTTCACCTGACATCCTGTAAAAATATTTCAATAAAGCATAGAAAACCGGGAAGATCGTTAGTAATCACAAACTATTTTTGTATTTTTGGGTTTTTTAAATTTTTTTTTGAATTTTTAAGAATTTTTCTGATTTTTTATGATTTTTGAAAATTTTATTTTATTGTGTGTATATATATATATATATATATATATATATATATATATATATATAGGGAGAAGATCATGCGAGAACCACCTCTTATTGTGAGAACCGCGAGAACCAGTGTGAACACACCAAAAATGCCTAAAAATAGCTAAAAATCACACAAAATTTTTTTTTTGCTTTTTTTAATATTTTTTTAGATTTTTTTAAGTTTTTTGGGGGTTTAGTTTTTAGCATTTTAGCTTGGGGGGGGGGGTTTGGGGGGGGGTTTAGGTTTTTGGGGGGTGGGGGAGGGGGGTTTAGGTTTTTCCGGGGGGGGGGGGGGTGGGGTTAGGTTTTTTTAGGTTTTTTTTAGGTTTTTTTTAGCTTGGGGGGGGGGGGGTTAGGTTTTTTTTTGGGGGGGGGGGGGTGGGGGGTTTAGGTTTTTGGGGGGGGGGGGTGGGGGTTAGGTTTTTTTAGGTTTTTTTAGCTATTTTAGGTTGTGTTCACATTGGTTCTCGCGGTTCTCACAATAAGGGTGGTTCTCGCATGAGCCCCTCCCTATATATATAGGGTTGAGTTCATTTCAGAACTCTGAATAACTACAGAACTTTCAGAACTCCTAATAAACAATCATTTTATATATAAGTTTTTGTATTTATGATCTTTTTATCATCTATTATATGTATTTCTTTGATTACATACATGTTAAAAGTAGTTTACATATGATTAATTACCAAAATTATATATATGTGTCATAACTAATTACACATATGTAAAAAAACTAGTTTACATATGTGTAATTATAAAATTACATATAAAAAATGATAAAATTACTCTTAACATGTATGTAATCGTAAAAATACACATAATAAATGATAAAATTATCCTAAACATAAAAATATATAAATAAAAAAATTGTTTATTAGGAGTTCTGCGAGTTCTGTAAATATTTATGGTTCTGAAATGATCCTGGCCCTATATATATATATATATATATATATATATATATAAAATAAATACGGAAAACCCGGCCGTATAGCATTTCATTCGTGACCGAAATTCAAAAACAAAGTGACTTATGAGATCGTTTGCAAAATAATGTTTAGTTTGAACCGAACCTCACCCGAATGGAGATTGAGTACGGGCGAGTGATTTTTGAATTTAAGTAAGCAAGACGAAGCAAAAAGACACTAACAAGACTAAAAAATGACTCAAATAACTCAACGGACAATAAACTAGACACTTCCCTAGATACGAACTAAACTAGACTCAAGATACAAAACTTAGAAAACACGCATTGAACCCCGAACATCCCTCTATAACTTATTTACAGTCTAAACAAACCAATGGAAAACGGGTCACAATTTGGTAAAAATCATATTTTTATATCAAAACTCATCGACCCGTTATCCCCACACTTATTCCCAAACCATACCCAAATCAAACCATCCGCCACATACAAGCAATGAACCCCGAACAGCCCTCTATAACCTGTTTAAAGTCTAAACAATCCAAAATATAGTGTCTGAACTCATAGAAAAACTTTATGTGTCAAAAAAAATGTGATTCGGCTCAAAAAGATTTCTTCCTTTATTCATACTGTTACATTTTACTCTCAATTTAGCTTCAAAGAATTTGATTATTAACAACTCGCCACACCATCCCCACTCCACACAGTCTGTTAGACTCGATCAAACGACCAACCTACTACAAATCTTGAAGATACTACCTGTAAACACCAACCCAACCATCCGCAAAATACAATCAGTAGAAACAAACCAACCCGAACCTCCCGCAACCTGTGAACATCCTAAAGAACAACTTAACACAACAACCAAGACATGACCCGAACCTAAAGCATACTACTTTAATACTACAAACTATAACAACCCTCCTAAAATATTTCCGACACCCCTAAAATATTTATAACGTCCCTATACGTCTTAAAATACACACCGTATCCGAAAACCGGTCCCAAAATACCTTTATATAATTAAAAATAAAATAAAAAACAATAAAATGAGTCTGTCGCGGGGCGCGACAGACTACCCTTGAGTCTTCGCAGGCCGCGAGCGAGAGAACAAGCAGCATCACCCGGAGCCGCCACGTGTCATATACGCGTCGAACCTATACGTATGATCGGACAAAGCTACGCCGTAGACCCCCTATGTCGCGGGCTATAAAAGCCCGCCTTGTCTTCGTCGCCGGGCGCGAGAAAAGGCCGAGCAGCCCTATATAAGGATGCCATCTGTTGGTGCATATGTCTGTCGACTTCGTCTTGTATCGAGTCTTGTACTTAGATAGATAGATTTGGGCACGAAATACGAGAAATGTATGAAATATGTATGAAGAGTTGATTTCGCACGAAATGAAAAGTGCTCATTTCGTTTGAACAGTTTCGTGCGAAATAGCTCGTCTATAAATAGGTGCCTTGATGATTTCATTTGTAACGATTCGATTCTGGTAGCGAAGCTCTGCCGAAGTGTCTCCAGCTTTGTAAAACAACTTGATATCAATATAGAGATAGTTTAAAGTGATGTTCTGTGTAATTCAGCTGAAACGACTTCAATACGTTTGAATTCCGCCTCTCGTATTGAAAAGAACTCTTCTGAACGACTCGTTTGGTCGTGAAAACGATCCTACAAGTGGTATCAGAGCTCAGGAGGAAGAGTTCTTACCATTTCAGCTGCAAATTCTGATTTCTACACCTTCTTTTTCAAAATTAACAAGTTTTCACGGTTAAAATGGCTTGATTTTCAAATATATTGTGCGAAACTGTGTTTTAACAAACCCTAGAAAGAATCAGACCTTAATTCGAAGAAAAACTTGATCAATTTGGTCAAAAACTGTCCGAAAGTCTCATTTCGCACGAAATTGATATCATTTCGTTTGAACATTGCTCTCATTTTGCACGAAATCAGATTTTATTTCGCGTGAAACCACTATTTCGTGTGAATCAGTTCATCAGATCATCATTCCGTACGAAATCAGCATTTGATTTCGCACGAAACAGCTATTTCGCTTGAAAGAAGTCCATCAGATCGTCATTTCACACGAAATCACCTATTTCGTTTGAAAGTATGTCATTTCGTACGAAACCATCATTCATTTCGCACCAGAGGAGTATTTCGTTTGAAAGAAGTTCATTTCGTGTGAAAAGTCATTCCGCGTGAAAGTCTTTTTCGTTTGAAGATTCATTTCGTTTGAAAGTTGTGTTTGTGGAACTTTGAAAACCGAATCATGGATAACGAGTTCTATAATGCCTTTGCTAGTCCAATGACTGTTACTCAGAGTACGTTGCTTGAAAATGAAACAGGGACAACGCAAAAATCGCCTAAACTGATGAGTATTGAGGAATACAGTGGATGGGCCGAACGTTTTACAAACTGGGTTCAGGCATATCACTTAGATGCATGGGAACATACTGAATTTCAATATAGTAGACCGGTTGGGGACAATGGAGTGAAAATTGAAATTAGAAATCTGGGTGCTGAGGAGTAAAAGAAATACAAAGATGAAAAAATGATGGTTAGTCTTTTGCAGCAAGCTATTAAAGAAGACATCTTGATTTTACTTCAACACAACGGAAGTGCATTTTCGATATGGGAAGAATTAGAATCAAAGTTTCTTGGAAGTGATGAAATGATCAAGAACAAAAAGTCGCTTATGAAAAAAGAATTTGATTTATTTCGAGGATTAAGAACTGAAAACACTAAGCAAATTATTGAAAGATATTGCAATTTATTGAAGAATATGAAAAGATTAAACATTAGTAAAGATAAAGATGAATTGATTGAAAAGTTGGCTGATGCGTTGCCACATGATGTTTGGGGCACGTATCTTATAATGTTGAAAAATAAAGCGGAATTTGACAAGATGACGTTGAGCGAGTTTATTAAACAACTTGAAGCTCAAGAGATGGAACAACGAAAGATAGCAAGAATGAAGAACTATGATGGAGAACAAGACATTGGTTTGTATTACAAAGGTGGTGTTAGTGATAAAACTAACATTTCTCCAAAGATTGAAACTGCCTTCAATGCAAAAAGTTCTTCTGAAAGTTCATCTCAAGGATCAAGTAGCAAAATGGGATTTTCTTCATATCCATCATTTGATCCACATTTTTCTGCAACAAAGAGTGGAAAAGTTCTTCAATGCAACATTGCATTAAATCTTGAAAATGATCAAAATTACTCAGAAGAAGTTGCAAAAAGTCATATGTCTCTGTTGGTGACTGTGTTAGAGTCATATGGAAGTTTGGTTGTGGGAAGAATCGGAAATCCGATGTTGACTAAAGAGGATTACGATCAGGTTGATGCTAAGGAGATGGAGTTGATGGATATAAAATGGTGTTTAGCTAGCGTGTTGAGAAGAGCTGAAAAGTTTAAACAAATTACGAGAAGATATGATTTCCGTGATGCAAATGTTTCTACTTTAGGATTTGATAAATCTAAAGTTACTTGTTTTCGTTGCAGGGAAAAAGGGCATCTTAAGCGAGAGTGCACAAACCGCGAAGCAAGTGGAGCTTAATATCCTTTTGGAAACAATGACTACTATCGAAAGGCAATTTATCATCAAGTTGCTCAACAGCCGTATCAACAAGAACAGCAACAAACTGCACATGCTAGAAAGGTGATCGAAGATTCAAAGAAAGCGTGTCTTGTTAATCAAAATGATGAAAGTTCATCAAAAGAATTCAGTTGGGATAAATATATTTCAGCTGATAATAAAGCATGTCTGATAGATCAAGATGATGAAAGAGTACCAGAAGGATTTAGCTCGGAAAATTTTAGCTGGGATAATTACTGTCCAGATAAAGAGATCTTAAAAGCTAAAGCTTTTGTTGCTCAAATTGTTAAAGATAATGGTGAAAATTATACTACTGATGATTATTGGGCAGAGAAAATAAGAAAGCGTTTAAACAAATCCAAGAAAAATGACAATGTTGAAGAAGAAGTTCGTGAGATAAAGAAGCAGGACAAAGAAATTCCAGTGTTTGAAGTTAAAAAGGAAGCTGTTGCAGAAAAAGTGTCTGAAAATTGTGAAAACTGTGAGACTATGAAGAAGAAAAACAGTGAATTGATTCACAACTTGAACAGGCTGAAAGAATCATATGAGGTCTTAAACAAAGTAATGAATCAATGTAACGAGTCAAGCAGTGAACAAGCTACAACAATGAAGACGCTTAAAGGAGCATACATGAGACAACTAGATGGTGTCAACTATTACACCGAGATGTGTGCTCAATTAGAACAGAAGTTGAAAACTCAGAGAATAGAAACCGAGAGAGTAAATAGGTTATTAAAAAGTTACTCATGTTCTTCTTTTGTGGTTGACAGGATCTACCCTATAGTGGAAGGTATGAAGACATTTGAAGAAATCAAATCTGAAGAGAAGAAGTCTGAAGCAAAAGAAGATACTGAATTGAAGGATTCCGGTAAGAAACAAAGTGTTGGCTATAACAAGTGTCCACCCCCGCTTGAAAATGGATATTCTCCTCGAAATCCAAATTCAGAAAGAGTCAAAAAGGCAACCAACTTACAGTGGGAATCTGAGTCCTCAGATAATTTGCCAGAAAGTATTGATGTCACTTTCACATCATCAAAAACTGATCATGAGTCCGAGTTAATAAAGAAAGTGGTCGATCAGGTGTTGGATAAAGACGAAACCGAGGAGTCAAAGTCGGAGTCAAAATCAGAGTCAAAGTCTGAGTCTGACACGTCAAGTTCAAAAGAGAAACAGGGCAAAAGAGTTTACAATAAAGAATTTCTATTATCAAAATCTAATTTGAATGACGAACCGATCAAAGTGGCATATACTTTGAATGATTCAGACAAATTATATTCTGATAAAGAATTTCCAATAAGAGGTGTTAAAACTGAAATGATCAAAAAGGTTTTTAAACTAACAGAAATTAAAATTTCTGAAATAAAAGATGAAAATCTTGCTGAAAAACCTAAACCTTACACCTCAAGAGTTCAACAAAGAGAAAACAAGAAAAAGGGTTACAGTTCTGGTTCAGGTTATCGAAAGAAACCAAACCATAACGGTAATTTCAAAAAGAAAGGATTAGGTTTTATTCCACCAAAAAATTATAAAAATGAGAAAATTTATAAACTAAAAACTGTATTTGTTTCAGGATCAAGTGCAGAGGAGGAAGAAAAGAGTTCATTCTGGAAGCAGACTAACAAAGAATTCCTTGCTAAGAAGCAAGAGGAAATGAAGAAGAAAATTGTTCAGAAGACGGAGACAAGAACCTGTTTTCAATGCAAAGCAGTTAGTCATATTGCCAGGAATTGTCCAAAGGCAATTCAAACAAAACAGAGAGTTTCTGATAAACTGAAAGGAAAGACGGTTGAAAATGAGCCACCAACCAAACAATTTATTGTTTTCAAAAATTCAAAGTTTGAGGTTGGTGAGTGTTCAAAAATTTTTTACAGAAGGAAAGTAAAACTTGACAACCAAAAGTGGGTTGTTAAGAATTCTGATGCTAGTTTGGGTAATGAATCTGATTCCACAAAATCAGAGGAGCCACAAGTTGTTATAAAAGAAGAGAAATCAGTGCCGCCATTTGATGATGCAAATTTTCTACCATTGAGGGCTGAAAATTTAAAATCAAAAATTGGAAAAGTTGAAATTTCAAATCAATTCTTTTCTGAAAAGAAAGATTTTGATGTTGAAAAGGTCTTTAACCCCACCGTTCAAAATATTTTTGGAAAAATGATTGATGGGAAGGTCAAGGGGGTTAAGGAATTTTATGAAAAGAAAACAAAGAAACCAAATGAAGATGGTTCATCCCGGGTGAGTAACTGGGATAGAACTTATCATGACTGAAAAATCAGGACTTGCCGGAGCTCCCAAGTTGATAATCGTGGAGCATGAATCGGCATATTTCTTGAGAAATTCTCAAAAGAGATATTTCGACCTACAAGTGATAGTTCTTAAAAATTGTCATATTTTACAAGAGGTATGATTGGTAAGCAAACCTACAAGTGGTTGAAAGAAGTGGTTTTTACTGACAAGTGGTTGAAAGAAGTGGTTTTTACTGACAAGTGGTTGATCAATCTCATTAAGTTGAACTTAATTTAACTTACATTCATGTGGTTGGAAAACAAAGTGATGAGTTTATCCCCATTCTTACAAGTGGTAAAATCAACAAAACTTATTTTCCGAAAAAACCATTTGATTAAAACAAACTTAAGTGTTTTGAAATCATAATAGGAAAATAGTTTGTTGTGAGGGGGAGTTCTGATTGTTTATGCCAAGTGGATGGCGAATTGAAGCAATTCACAACAGTTGTCATTTGTTTGTACAGTTTGTTTTTCAAATTTTCCTTGAAAAAAAAAATTTGAAACATATTTTTGATTTTAGGGGGAGTAGAAAATTTTAGAAATTTCGAAAATTTGAAAAGTACAAAAACATGATAAAATCTAAAAAGTCAAAAACATTGAAAAAGAAAAAATGAGTTTTGTTGGAAAAAGAGGAAATGATAGTACATCAGTGGACATTCACGGCATGCTAAAGAATTGGAAAGTCAAAATGTGATAAACGGTCTCACTGATGATGTGCTAGTAGGTTTTTACACATTTAGTAGATTGTGTCGAGATATTAACCTAAATATCAAACTTGCATATCTCGTGGGGAACATCTCTCGGATATATAGGTAACCCCCGAAATCTTGTTTGAAAGATCCCTCTTTCTGAGATACTAGGTCTTTATGCTTAGTGATATCAGGGGTATTATCCCGGGACTTCTGATTTTGCGGAAGCAATGGCCTAGTCCCCGTATAATAATTTTCGCTTGCTTGAAATAAAAGCACCCCCCTCAGCATAAAAAATTATGAAACATTGCAAAATACTAATCATGTGCTGTTGAAGAAAAGATTTTCTAAAGGGAACACACCTAAAGTCGAAGCCATCATCTCTCTGATTTTGCGGAAGCAATAGCCTGAGCTCTCATGGCCCTCGTATTTAACCCTTTACAGATATCATCTAGGTATACTCACCTGTAAGATTGAATATTGGGATATATATACGGGAGTATATTATGAGGTGGGACACGCGAATAAATTTAAGTCTCTAAAACATTAATTCCGTATCTCGAAACAATTGAAATTTGTGTGAAAATTTAAGTGGATCAGTATACTGACAATCTATGTGAATCGTTTAGAACTTAAAATGTTTATAGCTTAACAGTGTTGATGATTTGTCTCAAAAACTGATATGATCCTCTTACACAAACTCGCAAAAATATTGTTTGTAAATATTTCTTTAATGCTTTCCATTAAATACAAAAATTCATAAAGATTTTCGACAACTGATGTTGAATAGCTGATTTTCAAAATTCCAAGTGCTAAACATAATGAACAGGTTTGGGAGAGTGTGTATGAAGAAGCTCTTACAAGTGGTCATCAGAGATTAAATCATCTTTAAGACGATACCTGCATGTGATGTCTAATTTGTAAATTTCTAAATTTGTGAAATTTATTGTGAGGTAGAGATTGTGCAGGAATGAAGTTTGGGAAGAGCCAGATTACGATCCTAGAACCTGTGAGAGTTATAAGAGCCAGGTTTCTGATCAAAAGCCTGAAGATTGTGAATTCCAGACTGCGATCCCAGCTTATCGAAAGGGGGAGTCTGAAGACAGCCAAGAGAGAATCTGAAGATGTTTAGAGCCAGGATGAAGATTCTGAAGAAAAAGAATCAAGAGGCAGATCAACATCCAAGGGGAGATGAGAAGATAAGAGAAGATAGAGGTTGATTGAGGATGCTTACAATGGACAATCTTTGGAGAGAGTGAGAAGACTGATAAAGACTGAAGATGCGAAGACTCGACACCGAAGACTTCGTCAACATCCAAGGGGGAGTCTGTTGGTGCATATGTCTGTCGACTTCGTCTTGTATCGGGTCTTGTACTTAGATAGATAGATCTAGGCACGAAATACGAGAAATGTATGAAATATGTATGAAGAGTTGATTTCGCACGAAATGAAAAGTGCTCATTTCGCACGAAATAGCAATGGCTATTTCGTATGAAATAGCAAGTTCATTTCGTTTGAACAATTTCGTGCGAAATAGCTCGTCTATAAATAGGTGCCTTGATGATTTCATTTGTAACGATTCGATTCCGGTAGCGAAGCTCTGCCGAAGTGTCTCCAGCTTTGTAAAACGACTTGATATCAATATAGAGACAGTTTAAAGTGATATTCTGTGCAATTCAGCTGAAACGACTTCAATACGTTTGAATTCCGCCTCTCGTATTGAAAAGAACTCTTCTGAACGACTCGTTTGGTTGTGAAAACGATCCTACACCATCGGCCTTCAGTTCCAACTCGTTCAAAACTTTACTTTCTCTCTCAATTTCTACGTAGAAATTATAATACTCGGGCATTATACCCACTAAAATAACGAAGCTCTGCCTCGTTGTAAGTATCATAACCCCCGTTACGTATTAGATACGCTGCCCGATTGATCTAGTGCTCCGTAACGGCTGTCGAGGCTCTGCCCGACGTAGTCATTGGAGTTCTGTCTCGGGGAGGGTATAACTAATGTAAATATTGGGTTATTATACTAACGCATGTGCATTGTTTAATTTATTAGATTATAACCAGGAAACCACAGGAAAAAGTCTAAATTAGCAATGTGAGTAATCTCCTTTTTGTGAACCTTTTTGCAAATTGTTTTTACAAAACCTCAAATGTTTAAATTATATTTCACAGTGATTGAGTATTTGTAAATTCTACAATTATCGTCGGTATGTTGGGGTTTTGTATACAAAATTTGTTACTACACTGTGAGTAGTAACATGACCACAAGTCGGGTCGACAGTACCGTGGGTGGTAATTAAGGTATAATAATAAACAAATGTAATTGCTGATTGCCCTCAATACTGTACAAGGATAAAATCTGTTTTGATTAAATTGGGATTCACTCACCAGTATTTCCCATTGACAAATGTTTTTAAAACGCGTTTCAGGTAACAAAATGTGAAAGCCAAAATAGAAGACAGCTGGAGAGCACTGAAGGCTTGGAAAATGTGGCTATAAAAGTTACCTAAATACAGAAAGATGTTTTATTCAATAAATTAGGATTTATCCCTATAAACATGTTTGTAATAAAAACTTGGGTTTATCCCAATATGTTTATTATAAAAATGTGATGTTTTACTCTGATAAAAATATTTCTAACTACGGTCATGATGTAAATTCCACTGCCAAATAATGATAAACACCGATACCACCATCTCTGAGTAGGCCGCGGCCGCCCGCCTCCAAAGGCAGGGGTCGGGGGGTTGCGACAGAAGGTGGTATCAGAGCTACAGCGACTAATTTCAGTCAAAGAAGTGTTCTGCTGACATTGAAATTGTTAATTTTGTTAGGAAATAATCATTGAGACTATGTGCATACGTGTAGATTATTATTTTGTGTTATTTGACAATTTGTTAGTTTACAGTATGAGTGATCAAGGACCTTCGGACGCTTACCGTCAACCGTCAACATAATCATTGAGACTATGTGCATACGTGTAGATTATTATTTTGTGTTTTTTTTTACAATTTTTTATAAAAAAATCGCTAGTTTTTATATATAAAAAAAATTTCCAAAAAAAAATTTGTTGTGCTGCACATGTGCACTATATCCGTAATAGTGCACATTTGCAATACAACAAAAAAAGATTATTTTTATTTTATTTTTTGAAAAAAAATTTCCATGCATAAAATCCTGCGATTTTTTTTTAAAATTAAAAAAAAAAATTGCTATGTTTTTTAGGCTTTTTTGTTAGTTTTTTGGTTTTCTCATTTAAACTAGTTTTCTCATGATCCATCCCCTATATATATATATATATATGTGTGTGTGTGTGTGTGTGTGTGTGACTTGAAAAAAAATAGATAATCCTATAGCTACTGATGCCTACTAGTATTGTATTCTAATTTCCAGTTATGGTTTGTATTAGAAGCATATATATAAAATAGAGTAAAGGTCGCAATGTCCGACGATTTTGGATCAATATGCTTAGTGCGTGGTTGTTTGCATTTAATACTTTGCAATATTAATACTTGGTAAATGTTTATAATCCAGATGGCTGATGCAGCAAATCAGGAAAACCAAAATAATGATAATCAAATAAATAACAGTGAAATTCGACACATTGTAACCCAAGGAATTAGAGATGCTATGCCATATATCATCCAACATGTTAAAGAAGCGGAAAATAATAATAGTAATGGTGGAAGTAAACGAACACATACTGAACTTAGTCACAGCGTGAACAATGGACCCTTTCTTCAAATGCCAATTCCAAAAAGAAGAAGAACCATGTCTTATGGTTGTTCTTACAAAGAATTCTGGTCCTGCAAACCAATAGAATTCTCTAGCAATGAAGGGGCCATTGCAGCTCTACGCTGGATAGAAAAGACTGATGTAGTCTTAAAAATAAGGAAGTGCGCAGAAGAAGATAAAATCATGTTTGCTTCCAATTTATTTAAGAATGCAGCTTTTGTTGGTGCATATGTCTGTCGACTTCGTCTTGTATCGAGTCTTGTTAATAGAATGATAGACCAGGGCACGAAAAACGAGAAACAAGTAGAAGGAGGCCATTTCGCATGAAATGGAACTTGTCCATTTGGTACGAAATGGGACTAGCCATTCGTGTGAGATCATTTCGTACGAAATGGATGGCCTATATATATGTGCCTTGTCATTTCATTTGTAACAGTTCTGATTTCGGTGCCGAGGTGCTGCCGAAGTGTCTACTGCCTGTAAAACGTTGTTATATCAATATATAAGGCAATTAAAGTGATTCTGTGTGTAAATCAAGCTGATTTAAAGTTGATACGTTTGTTTTTGCCTCTCATATTGAATAGAACTCTTCTGAACGACTCGTTTTGGTCGTGCAAACGATCCTACATGTGGTATCAGAGCTCAGGAGGAAGAGTTCTTACCAAATCAGCCTGATTTCACCAAAATTTGTGACTTCTTCTCATTCTTCTTCACATTTTTCAAAATTAAACAAGTTTTTACGGTTAAAATGGACTGATTTTCACACATAACAAGCGAAACACTGTTTTAAACAATCCTTGAAAGAATTAGACCTAAAATCAATCTAAAACCTGATCAATTTGACAAAAATCTGCCCGATAGTGTGACATCAGCATCATTTCGTACGAAATGGTCCATGTCGTTTGAATCAGATCATCCATTTCGCACGATTTGACATCTAGATCATCCATTTTGCACGGTTTGGTCATAGCAAATCCCATTTCGCACGGATTGGACCCATTCCGCTTGAAAGTTACCATTTCGCTTGAAAGGAACCCCCATTTCGCACGAAATGGTCTGTTAGAGAACCATTTCGCTTGAATTTGTCCCACTTCGCTTGAAAGGGCCATTTCGCTCCAAAGTCCATTTCGCATCAAAATCAGTTCGTTTGAGATACCATTTCATTTGAACTTCCATTTCGTTTGAACATTGTGATTTTGTGAACTTTCAACACCGAAACATGGAAGAAGAGTTTTACAATGCATTTGCTACCCTAGTTGCTCCAATTACAGTTGCCAAAACTGTTGAAATTGAAAATGAAACATGAACGTCTCAAAAGCCTCCAAAGCTTATGTACATCGAGGATTTTAAAGGATGGCAAAATCGTTTTGAAACATGGGTGCAAGCTTATAAGTTTGATGCATGGGTTTCGTTGGACAAAGATTACGAAAAACCGAAAGATGAACGTGGAAATGAAAAATCTTTAACTGATTATTCAGCGGATGAGAAATTAAAATACACCAGTGAAAAAATGATGATTAGTATTCTCCAACAAGCAGTAAAAGAAGATATTTTTGTTTTGCTTCAACATGAGGATACTGCTAGATCAATTTGGTTAGCGTTGATTTACAAGTTTAAGGGAAGTGCTGATATGATAAAAAATAAACGTGCATTACTAAAGAAATCATTTGATATGTTTGTAGCTTTTGAAGATGAGACGACTAAGAAGACTATCGATAGATATTGTCATCTTGTTCAGGAAATGAGAAGATTGGAGATCAAGAAAGAAGACGATGAATGGGTTGATAAGCTAGCTGATGCGCTACCACAGAACAAATGGGGAACATATTTGTTGATCTTGAAACATATGAGAAAATCTGAAAGTATGAATTTGAGTAAGTTCATTCAAAAGATTGAAGAACATGAATTGGATGTTCAGAAAACTGCTATCATGAATAATCCAAATGCTCAACAAGATGTTAGTCTATACTATAGAGGAAGCAAATTTGAGACTACTCCGAGTCCGAAGATTAAGACTGCTTTCAGTACTGATGGTTCTTCTGGAACAAATGTTAGCACTACAACTCAGAGTGGTGGATTTTCGTCATCGTATTCAAGTTTTGATCCGAATTTCACAACACCAAGTCCTCAACGACAGAGTTCAACAAATCTGCAATGCATTGTTACATTGAATATTCAAAATGGTCAAAATCTCTCTCCAGAAGTGGCTAAGCAACACATGGCATCACTTGTTACTATGTTAGAGTCTTATGAAAGCTTAGTTGCTGGAAGAATCGGAAATCCAATGCTTACTAAAGAAGATTATGATCAGATTGATTCTGAGGAACTTGAGTTGATGGACATCAAGTGGTGTTTAGCCAGTGCTGTAAGAAGAGCAGAAAAATTCAAACAAATCACCGGAAGAGATGATTTTCATGATGTTGCTACATCTCCGTTAGGGTTTGACAAATCAAAGGTTACTTGCTTTCGCTGTAGAGAAAAGGGGCATTTTAAACGATTATCATCGAAAATCAATTTGGAAACAACGATTATCATCGAAAATCAATTTATCATCAGATTGCTCAACAACCGTCATCATCCCGTGCTATTGAAGATGGAAAGAAGAAAGCTTATCTAGTAAATCAAGATGATGAAAGATTGGCAGAGGGATTTAGTTGGGACAAATACATTCCGGCTGATTCAACATTTGTTGCTCAAATCCTGGAAGAAGAAGCAGTCAAATCTAAGCCAAAAAGAACGAAGATTTTCAGATCACCAGAAAGTGATGAAGATACTGATGATGAAGAAGAGTACATTAATAATGCTAGAAAAAGTTTAGACTCATTCAGTTTTAATTTGTTTTTTGCAGATAAGATTGAGATGTTGAATGAGAAGAAGGCTGCTAGAATGAAGAGAGAGTTGGAAGCAAGAAGAATTGCTGAAGAAAAGGCAAAATTAGAAGCTGAAAAAGCAAAACTTGAAGAAAATTCGACAGAAAAGGTCGAAGATGAAGAGTGTGAGGTAAAAGTAGAATTTGATGAAGAACCAATGATTGAGAAGGTGGTGGAGAAAATTGTTGAAGTGGAGAAAATAGTTGAAAGAATTGTTGAAGTTGAAAAGATTGTCGAAGTTGAAAAGATAGTTGAAGTTGAAAAGATTGTCGAGGTCACTAAACCTTGTCTAAAATGTTTGGAACCATGCAAACATTGTGAAGAAAAAGACAAGAAGTATAGTGAGCTAGAAGAATTGAAAGAAAAATTGTTGTTTGATGCGAAGTATGTAAAATAATCATATGATGTGCTGAACAGAACGGTTGATAATTTGAACAAGACAAACCTAGAAATGGGAGCTGCTTCAACAATGATGAGTTCAACATTAATGACGAAGCAGAAGGTCATCAATGAGTATATTGAAGATTGTGCTAAACTGAAGCAGGATTTGGAACTCGAAAAGATTGAAAATGAGAGAATCAAATGATTGCTGTTGAGTTATACAACTTGTGATTATTTGATTGATAGAGTTTATCCTACTGTTGTAGGTCTTGAAGCTTTTCAAGATAAAAAGACGGAAGATATGGATACTGGTAAGAAACAAAGTGTCAAGTATAACAAGTGTCCGCCTCCGATCTGGGAAAATTATTCTCCCAGAAAACCAAATGAGGAGCAATTAAAAAAGGCAGTCAACATAAAGTTAAAGTCTGAAACCATTGATGAGTTACCAGACAACATTGACATCACATTCACAGCGTCTGACACTGATCATGAGTCTGAGTTATTAAAGAAAGTGGTTGATCAGGTGTTGGATATGGATGAAGAGTCAAAGTCGGAGTCTAAATCTGAAAGCTCGAGTTCATCAGAAAAGAGTCCGAGTTCACCGGTCAAACGGGTTTACAATAAAGAATTTCTGATGTCAAAAAATAATTTGAAAGACGAAACATTTAAAGTAGCATATACTTTGAATGATTCTGACAAATTATTTTCTGATGAAGAATTTCCAATAAGAAGTGTCAAAACTGAAATGATCAAACAGGTTTTCAAATTAACGGAAAATAATATTTCTGAAATAAAAGATTTAAATCTTGCAGAAAAACCTAAAAAATAAACTTCAAGAGTTCAACAGAGATTGAACAAGAAGAAAGGTTACAGTTCTGGTTCAGGTTTTCAAAAGAAACCAAACCATGACAGTAATTTCAAAAAGAAGGGTTAAGGTTTCATTCCCCCAGAAAATCATAAAAATGAGAAAACTTATAAACCAAAAACTAAATTTGTTTCTGGTACAAGTTCAGTAGAAGAAGAGAAGAAACCATTCTGGAGACAGTCAAACAAAGAGTTTCATGCTGAGAGGAAAAAGAATCTGGTGAAGGAATCTGAGAAAAGAGTTGAAAGAAGAACCTGTTTCAAATGCCAAGAAGTTGGACACATCGCTTGGAATTGCCCAAAGTCCACTTATACAAAACAGGGAGTTACTTCTAACTCAAAGTTGAAAAAGAAAAATGTTGATAAAACAGAACAACCAATGAAAAAAATTCAAAGATGTGACATCTGTGCATTTTAAATCCTTGTACTGTTCCGAACAACTTTGTATTTAATGAAATATGGTGTTTTAATTTCAATATTTGTTTAATTATTTGTGACTTTACACATTTTCAATCATTGTTCAATTTCGAACTCTCAAACTTGTACTGGAAGTGAAATCATAAACCGTTACGTAAACATAATCAGTTTAACGCGACGTACACTCCGGAACTGTGACAAAAGCCAAACATACCCTAAATACCCTTTACATAACTTAGAAATAAGTTTCGAAGGATTCGGAATGGCAAAAACATGTTTATTCGAACTTTAGAACTATTTGCGACAAAACTGCGAAACGAACGTTGGTGACCGCCCGGATAATATTTAAATCCCAAAAATATTCTGTTATGATTAAATATTTATTTTTAATCATGCTCGTGTTAAAAAATAAATTAAAACGTTTAAAAACGTTATTTTTCAAAGTTTAAGCGCGTACCGCGTGTTACTGCGTAACACAGTGTTTCTACTGCAAAACGCGGACAACGCAGCCAGTCTCGGCAACTGATATTTATTTCAGTAATATTTTGGCGAGTTTATTTTTATAGAATAATAAGAATAATTTAAAACGCCATAAACCGGGATTTAAACGCTAGATAAAATACCCGGTATCCTGTTAAATACCTGCTTTTTACCAATATGTGTTATATATATATATATATATAAAGATGCATGTGTATGTGAGTGAGGGTGGAGGTGGCGGCCTCCTCTTTCCACTTCTCTTACCCCATGACACTTGTTGATGCAAGAAATCTCCATTATAACTTCCATATCTCTATCATATCTTCCATATCTTATTTAGAATCTCCAAGATCACAACTTCACTCCATCTTCTCCTCTCTCCTCTCTCCCAAAACCGTAACCCCCCCTTCTCTCTTCCATCTTCATTCTTCAACTTTGTTCTTCAAGTTTAAGCTCCATTCAAGCAAATTTCAAGTTGGTGTGAAGATCCAAAGGAGTTTCCAAGTGATTTCAAGCTCCATATCATCAAATCTCATCAAAAAACTCACTTGAATCTTGAAGGTATAAAGTTTATGTTTAAATCATACACTTGATTCTTGGTTGTTCTTGATGATTTGAAGTTTCTCTTGAATCTTGGAATTCTTCACAAACTTGAAATCTAAAAAGAAATGGGTCTTGATACAAAATAAAAATGGTGGTATATATGTGTGTATATATAACCGTATATATATATATGTGTGTGTGTATGAGATTTGAGTTTGATTCTTGATAAATACTTGTTTAGGATGTTTGCTTGCATGAACAAGATTATGTGCAAATATGTTAGAGATATAAAGGACTGATTGAATCATGAGTTATAATTTGAAATAATGTTAGTATTTTGACATGTAAATGGCCAAAAATTTATTAAACATATTTGAGAATTTTTAAGTTGTTGCTTGTTCTTGGATGATAGTTAAAATGCATGTGTTTGATGATTTGTGCATGATATGATGAATGTTCAATTAAATCAGTAAATAAACATGAATAAATCACATGTTTGATGCATTTAAATTCATATGAAATGATGATGATATGATAGTGTGCTTTAGACACTTGTACATAAGTATACATGTTGATTTAAAGCTCAAGAAATGATAAAAAATGATTGTATGACAAAAATGTTTTAGAACAGATTATAAACACTAAAAATAACATTATTTGGTATGTTATAATGACATGAAACTTTGTCACAGGTTTGATAGCTTTGCATGTTGTACATATAGCTTAGAAAGTGGTAAAATATGTGAAATTTGCATGATTTATGCGCTTTATGTGAGACTTGCACTCTCATGAGTATAACCACTATTTTATTCAGTAAATAACATGGGTTATGTTAAAATATCAAGTCATTTCGATTTGGGATGGTTAGGGTAACGTTTAATGCAAAACTATGCGGTAAAACGGTTAAAAAATCGGCTTTTCGGAGGATTTTTATAAAACTGTTTTAGATCAGTAAGTAAACTGAAATTTTTGATATAAAAATAAGTATTTTAACTTATGTTAAGTTTACTTGGTGTTTGGTTAGTCATACGTGATTTCCGACGCCCAAAAACGTTACCGAATCGCTAAAATATGTGTTTTTCAATGTACACTAGAATGGGTTGTTCATGGGTTATTTTATGTGTTACAAGATGTTATGTGATTTATAATATGTGTATGATTACATGTTTATAGTTGACAAGATTATGTGTTTTACGATATTTATTTTATGTCACAATAAGTATATATATTACGACGCGCAAATCGTAGATATATTGCTTATAACATGATGAGAGTCACAAAAAAAAATCGTTCAAGTCGCAAAGTTTTTTTTTAAATATATATGAACTCATATATATATATATATAAATACACCAATATAATAAAAAATAATAACTTTTCGAGAAAATCTCAAAGTTATGTGAAAATTCTAAGAATCGGAGAAACTTAGGT
The DNA here is from genome assembly GCA_030545235.1 of Helianthus tuberosus. NCBI lineage: Eukaryota > Viridiplantae > Streptophyta > Magnoliopsida > Asterales > Asteraceae > Helianthus > Helianthus tuberosus. The sequence goes on from CM060403.1 coordinate 74,695,393, forward strand.
ATTTTTGTGAGTTTTTGATTATTAAATCGTTCTTATTTAATTTAGGATGAATAAACAATTTGAGGGATTGTGTTAACATATAAAAACGCACCCAAAGGTGAGTAAATAGTTCCCCTATTTTAAGTTTTCAAATGTTTTGGGGTGAAGCATATGTGCATAATTTTACTTTCCGTTTTCATGACTTTATACACATTTTGTTACATATTACATATAATACATTATTTCAAGACATTTTTATGGTATATTGACTTAGTATACCTAACATTTGGTTTCAAAGACATTTTATTGGCATATTGACTTACTATGCCTAATGCATGGTTTTACAAAGACATTTCTCATGACATGCTTACATTGAAAAAGATATTTGGTATGTTTAACGGAGTAGTACATTCATTAACATTGATCACGCCGCTCGGTAGTATGTAATAGCGCTATAGGACTTGACAAATCCCGTTCCCGCTTTCTAGGTATTTCGTTAGGGGAATGACAGAATCCGAATACATTTTTTTTTTTATAAACCTTGATCCTGATAAGGGTTTATCCGACAGTCTCAAGGCTTGAGTGTATGCGATAGACAAACCACATAAATGTTCATATCAATAAAAACAATGGTTTTCAAAACATAACTTTTGTTTTAAACTTTGGTTTATTCAAAGACTTTGTTTTGTACATGACATTTGATTACATAAGTCATTTGTTTATACACGACATTATGCATTTGGCTTGAGTAAATACTATTTATTCGCCATACAAGACATGGTTTATACTGTACATTTGACATTGGACATTGGTTATACATGACATTGACATATTTTATACATATTATTTTCATTTGGTTATTTTCCTAACCATACATCATTCTTTTATATCATTTGATTTCCATATGATTTTATAAAAGAAGACATTTTTATAAGGTTCATGACTACTTTTCGTTAAACATTTCTTTTAACCTTTAAAGTCATGAATCTTCAACACTAAACCTATGTTACTCACAGGCATTTTTATGCTGACGTATTTACTTTCACATATGTTTCAGGAGCGATTGTTTGATGTGAGCAAGCTACACTTAGGGCGACTTGGGCCTTAGCAATATAAAAATCAAGAAAGTTATCATCTTTCATGTTGTGTTTTGTTTGAACTAAGACAATGTAATAAATTAAGCTTGTAAAACTTAACTTTAATTATCATGTGTTTTGAAACAATAATTCTGCCACACGACTCCCCGACGTTTCCGCTGCGGTTTGTTGTTTTACGCGGTCGGGGTGTGACAGAAGAGTTGGTATCAGAGCTTATGGTTATAGGGAATTAGGTTATTAGTAAAATTTTGATCTAGACTATAACCTTTCTAGGACCCTAACACAAGTTACCTTGTGTTTAGATCTTAAAACAATACTATCACCTATCCTTAGGTGATTACCAAAACAAGTACACAAATCTCAATTCCATTTGAAAATCAATCATCTATCCTTAGATGATTTATTTTTAGGCTTTACGCCTTTAAAGTTTTCAAATCTCGTCAAAGTTTGGGTCTTAATAATGTGAACACGTGCAATCTGGAAGAGTGGGTGTCTGTACCCTGAGTTTTCTGTCTAAGGCTAGAGTGTTCATACAAATCCACATAATCGGACCAGTCACTCTTACCTGGGAACTCTTGGGTTGAGTGTCCACTTATAGGCTAAAGCATGTCTTCATTATGCATTATGTAGACCTATTTACTTTGATTAGTTACTGTGTGTCATTTGTTTGTTTTAAGTAATGGACAAATGACCACCTTCCTTTGTGTTATCGATGTTTTCAATACTCCTTTTGATTGTCCTATGTCAATCTCACACATTTCCTTGTGTTCTTTTTAGATGCCTCCTCGACGTGATCAAACTCAAGACGTCGCAATGGCACCCTTGATCACTCAGCAAATTGCTGCTGTACTCCCGAACCTAGTTAACCAGTTAAACCAAGCAAACAACAAACAATAACAACGCACCTATTCCGTGCAACTTTAAGACATTCAATTCGGATAAACCGCTTCAGTTTTCTGGGTCAGAAGGAGCAACTGGGCTCCTACAGTGGTTCGAGAGTCTCGAGAGTACGTTTCGTCATGTTCAATGCCCAAATGAGCGAAAGGTTGAGTTTGTGTCAAGTGTGTTTCAGAAAAGAGCGCTTACTTGGTGGAATGGTGTGATGAGGGACAGAGGTGCCGACGTGGCATTGGCTCAAACATGGGAAGAGCTTCGCGCACTTATGATGAAGGAGTTTTGTCCTCGTCATGAACAGAGGGCACTGGAAAATGAATTCCATGATCTCAAGCAAGATAGTGGAGAGCACCATGCCTACACAGACCGATACGAAGAACTGAGCCTGCTGTGTCCCACCATGGTCACGCCTTTGGACAAGGCGATTGAAAAGTACATAGATGGTCTTCCTGATCCTGTTCAGGATATTGTCACCGGCAGCAACCCTACCACTGTTAGACAAGCCATTGAGCTAGCTGTGACCCTGACTGAGTCTCAAGTCAAGAAGGGTAAACTCCACCGCAAGGGTGACAAGAAACCATCTGACAAGACAGAGAAGAAGAAAGGAAAGAAAGCTGAAAACTTGAAGAAATCTAGGAAGCGTCAGGCTTCCAAGAACTTTGCCGTTGTTGCACAGACCAATCAAGCTCCTCCTACCCAGCCAGCACAACCACCTGCCAAGAAACAGTATGTTGGTACTGCACCTCTTTGTAACAAGTGCAATTGTCATCATCAACCACATCTTCAGTGTCGTCTTTGCAACAACTGTGGAAGATATGGCCATTGGGCTAACACATGTCGCTCTCCTCTTGCTCCGAATCAAGTGGTTCAAAACCCTGCCCAACAGCCAGCTAATCCTGCATGACCTCCTTTTCCGCCTGGGTCTTGCTACAATTGTGGAGATCTGACTCACTACAGGAACAAGTGCCCGAAGTTGGCTAATGCGAACCCGGCTCGTGGACGAGTATACAACATCAATGCCAATGAAGCGCGTGCTGATAATGAGGTGGTCAACGGTATGTTCTATGTTAACAACCAACTTGCTTCTATTCTTTTTAATTCGGGTGCCGACAAGAGTTTTGTATCCCTATCTTTTGAACCTTTGCTTGCAAAGCCTAGAACAAAACTAGGAAAACCCTTGACATTAGAGTTAGCCAGTGGTGAATCCCTTGTACTTGATTCCGTCATTCGAAATTGCCAGTTGAACCTTAACGATCATCTCTTTCCCATTGACCTCACACCAATGCAACTTGGGAGTTTCGACGTTATACTAGGGATGGATTGGTTGACCAAATACCGTGCAGAAGTGGTTTGTTTTGACAAGATTGTTCGTGTACCTCTTTCGTCTGGTGAAGTCTTAGAAGTTCGTGGAGAAAAACCCGCTAGTAGCCTTAAACTAATGTCTAACACCCAAGCTCATAGATATCTACGAAAGAATTATGTGGCTTTCTTGGCACGTGTCGTAGAGGAGAAAGACAAGGGTAAAACTGTTCAAGACATCCCTGTCATTCGGGATTATCCTGAGGTTTTTCCTGAAGACTTACATGGTTTACCCCCAGCGCGTCAAATCGAGTTCCGTATTGACCTTGTCGCTGGTGCCAACCGATTGCTAAATCTCCATACCGTCTTGCATCGTTTGAGATGCAAGAGTTGTCGAAGCAGCTGCAGGAGTTATCAGACAAATGATTTATTCGTCCAAGCTTTTCCCCTTGGGGCACGCCTGTTCTTTTTGTAAAGAAGAAGGATGGATCTTTCCGAATTCGTATCGATTATCGTGAGCTTAACAAACTCACTATCAAAAATCGATATCCCCTACCTCGCATTGATGATCTCTTTTATCAGCTTCAGGGTGCTACCTGCTTTTCGAAGATTGATCTACGTTCTGGGTATCATCAGCTTCGCGTATCCGAAGAAGATATTCCTAAGACTGCTTTCCGCACACGATACGGCCACTATGAGTTTACTGTTATGCCTTTCGGTTTAACGAATGCTCCTGTCGTCTTCATGGACTTAATGAATACGGTTTGTAAGCCTTATTTAGATAAGTTCATCATCGTCTTCATTGATGACATTTTGATCTATTCCAAGACATGAGCTGACCATGAACAACATCTCCGTCTAACAATGGAACTCCTAAAGAAGGAACAAATTTTTGCTAAATTCTCCAAGTGTGAATTTTGGCTTAGGGAAGTTCAATTTTTGGGACATATTGTCAACGAACAAGTTATACATGTAGATCCCGCCAAAATCAGTGTGATTAAGGATTGGAATACACCAACTACTCCTACCGAGGTTCGTTCATTTCTGGGTCTCGCGGGTTATTACCGTCGCTTTATTGCAAACTTCTCCAAGATTGCGGTTCCTCTCACAGCCTTAACTCAAAAGAATAAACCTTTTGAGTGGGGACCCAAACAAGAAGAAGCTTTTCAGACCTTGAAACAAAAACTCTGCGATGCTCCTGTGTTGTCTTTACCTGAGGGAAACGACGACTTTGTCGTATATTGTGACGCATCGAATCTAGGCCTTGGTTGCGTTCTCATGCAGAGACACAAAGTAATAGCCTATGCGTCTAGACAATTGAAAATCCATGAGAAAAACTACACGACTCATGATTTTGAGTTGGGCGCTGTGGTTTTTGCTCTCAAGATTTGGAGACACTACCTTTACAGAACAAAATGTGTGGTTTTCACTGACCACAAAAGTCTCCAACACATCTTCAATCAGAAAGAACTAAACATGAGGCAACGATGTTGGGTAGAACTTCTAAACGACTACGACTGCGAGATTCGCTACCATCCTGGTAAGGCGAATGTCGTAGCCGATGCGTTAAGTCTAAAAGAAAGAGTCAAGCTTCATTGTGTTTGAGTTCGATCTGATATTCAAACCCGCATCTTTCAAGCTCAACATACATGTGTTACACAAGGCTTGATGGGTAAGGAATTACCGTGTTACATTAAACCTGAGCTTGAATTGAGAGACTTTGGGATATTATATTTCATGGGCCGTTTGTGGGTCTCAAGTATAGACAATCTCCGCACCTTGTTGATGGATGAAGCTCATAAGTCTCGTTATTCAATTCATCCTGGTGCAGACAAAATGTATAAGGATCTTCGAACCCAGTATTGGTGGCCAGGAATGAAGAAAGACATTGCCTTATACGTATCAAAATGCCTTACTTGTCTGAAGGTTAAGGCAGAACACCAGCATCCCTCTGGATTATTGGAACAACCAGAGATACCGGTTTGGAAATAGGAAAACATTGCCATGGATCTCATTACCAAACTACCACACACTAGTAAAGGTCATGATGCCATTTGGGTAGTAATTGATCGTTTGAAAAAATCTGCTCACTTCTTGCCAATCCGTGAGGATCTCTCTGCTGACAAGCTTGCCAAGATCTATGTAGATGAGATTGTATCCCGACATGGTGTTCCTTTGAACATCATATCAGACCGAGATTCTCGATTCTCAACCCACTTTTGGAGAACCATGCAATTTTCTATGGGAACCTAACTCAATTTGAGCACAGCTTATCATCCTCAAACGGATGGACAGTCTGAAAGAACAATCCAGACATTGGAGGATATGCTTAGAGCTTGTGTGATCGACTTTGGTGGTAATTGGGATTCGCATCTTCCATTGATCGAATTCTCCTACAATAATAGTTATCACTCCAGCATCAACATGGCTCCTTTCGAAGCTTTATACGGTCGAAAATGTCGTTCGCCGGTCTGTTGGAATGAGATTGGTGAAGCTCAGCTCACTGGACCTGAACTCATTCTAGAGACTACAGACAAAGTCAAGAAAATTCGCGACAACCTCTTAACAGCTAGAAGTAGTCAAAAGAGTTACGCGGATAGACGACGCAAGCCTTTGGAATTCCAAGTCGGTGATCTCGTCCTACTCAAGGTATCTCCTTGGAAAGGTGTAATCAGATTTGGGAAGAAAGGAAAACTTGCCCCACGATATGTTGGACCATTCAAGATTGTTGAAAGAATCTGAAAAGTAGCCTACAGACTTGAGCTACCTCCTGAACTTGGAAATGTTCATCCAACTTTCCATGTGTCCAATCTGAAAAAGTGTTTGGCTGATGAAAACCTCCACATACCCCTTGATGAAATTTGTGTCGATAACACGATGCACTTCGTCGAGAAACCTGTGGAAATATTGGACCATCAAGTCAAGAAACTCAAGCGCAAGCGCATACAGATAATCAAAGTTCGCTGGGAATCTAAATGTGGCCCAGAGTTTACTTGGGAATGAGAGGATCAAATGAAGGCGAAATATCCACACCTTTTCCCACAAGTTTCCTCTAACTAAATTTCGGGATGAAATTTCCAAAAGTAGGGGAGACTGTGACATCTGTGTATTTTAAATCCTTGTACTGTTCCGAACAACTTTGTATTTAATGAAATATGGTGTTTTAATTTCAATATTTGTTTAATTATTTGTGACTTTACACATTTTCAATCATTGTTCAATTCCGAACTCTCAAACTTGTACTGGAAGTGAAATCATAAACCGTTACGTAAACATAATCAGTTTAATGCGACGTACACTCCGGAACTGTGACATAAGCCAAACATACCCTAAATACCCTTTACATAACTTAGAAATAAGTTTCGAAGGATTCGGAATGGCAAAAACATGTTTATTCGAACTTTAGAACTATTTGCGACAAAACTGCGAAACGAACGTTGGTGACCGCCCGGATAATATTTAAATCCCAAAAATATTCTGTTATGATTAAAATTTTATTTTTAATCATGTTCATGTTAAAAAATAAATTAAAACGTTTAAAAACGTTATTTTTCAAAGTTTAAGTGCGTACCGCGTGTTACTGATTAACACAGTGTTTCTACTGCAAAACGCGGACAACGCAGCCAGTCTCGGCAACTGATATTTATTTCAGTAATATTTTGGCGAGTTTATTTTTATAGAATAATAAAAATAATTTAAAACGCCATAAACCGGGATTTAAACGCTAGATAAAATACCCGGTATCCAGTTAAATACCTGCTTTTAACCAATATGTGTTATATATATATATATATATATATAAAGATGCATGTGTATGTGAGTGAGGGTGGAGGTGGCGGCCTCCTCTTGCCACTTCTCTTACCCCATGACACTTGTTGATGCAAAAAATCTCCATTATATCTTCTATATCTTTATCATATCTTCCATATCTTATTTAGAATCTCCAAGATCACAACTTCACTCCATCTTTTCCTCTCTCCTCTCTCCCAAAACCGTAACCCCCCCTTTTCTCTTCAATCTTCATTCTTCAACTTTGTTCTTCAAGTTTAAGCTCCATTCCAAGCAAATTTCAAGTTGGTGTGAAGATCCAAAGGAGTTTCCAAGGTGTTTTCAAGTGATTTCAAGCTCCATATAATCAAATGTCATCAAAAAACTCACTTGAATCTTGAAGGAATAAAGTTTATGTTTAAATCATACACTTGATTCTTGGTTGTTCTTGATGATTTGAAGTTTCTCTTGAGTCTTGGAATTCTTCACAAACTTGAAATCTAAAAAGAAATGGGTCTTGATACAAAATAAAAATGGTGGTATATATATATGTGTGTGTGTGTGTGTGTGTGTGTGTGTATGAGATTTGTGTTTGATTCTTGATAAATACTTGTTTAGGATGTTTGCTTGCATGAACAAGATTATGTGCAAATATGTTAGAGATATAAAGGAATGATTGAATCATTAGTTATAATTTGAAATAATGTTAATATTTTGACATGTAAATGGCCAAAAATTTATTAGACATATTTGAGAATTTTTAAGTTGTTGCTTGTTCTTGAATGATAATTAAAATGCAAGTGTTTGATGATTTGTGCATGATATGATGAATGTTCAATTAAATCAGTAAATAAAAATGAATAAATGACATGTTTGATGCATTTAAATTCATATGAAATGATGATAATATGATAGTGTGCTTTAGACACTTGTACATAAGTATACATGTTGATTTATAGCTCAAGAAATGATAAAAAAATGATTGTATGATAAAAATGTTTTAGAACAGATTATAAACACTAAAAATAACATTATTTGGTATGTTATAATGACATGAAACTTTGTCATAGGTTTGATAGCTTTGCATGTTGTACATATAGCTTAGAAAGTGGTAAAATATGTGAAATTTGCATGATTTATGTGCTTTATGTGAGACCTGCGCTATCATGAGTATAACCACTATTTTATTCAGTAAATAACATGGGTTATGTTAAAATATCAAGTCATTTCGATTTGGGATGGTTAGGGTAACGTTTAATGCAAAACTATGCGGTAAAACGGTAAAAAATCAGCTTTTCGGAGGATTTTTATAAAACTGTTTTAGATCAGTAAGTAAACTGATATTTTTGATATAAAAATAAGTATTTTAACTTATATTAAGTTTACTTGGTGTTTGGTTAGTCATACGTGATTTTCGACGCCCAAAAACATTACCGAATCGCTAAAATACGTGTTTTTCAATGTACACTAGAATGGGTTGTTCATGGGTTATTTTATGTGTTACAAGATGTTATGTGATTTATAATATGTGTATGATGACATGTTTATAGTAGACAAGATTATGTGTGTTACGATATTTATTTTATGTCACAATAAGTATATATATTACGACGCGCAAATCGTAGATATACTGCTTATAACATGATGAGAGTCACCAAATAAAATCGTTTAAGTCGCAAAGTTTTTTTTAATATATATGAACTCATATATATATATAAATACACCAATATAATCAAAAATAATAACTTTTCGAGAAAATCTCAAAGTTATGTGAAAATTCGAAGTATCGGAGAAACTTAGGTATTTTTGTGAGTTTTTGATTATTAAATCGTTCTTATTTAATTTAGGACGAATAAACAATTTGAGGGATTGTGTTAACATATAAAAACGCACCCAAAGGTGAGTACATAGTTCCCCTATTTTACGTTTTCAAATGTTTTGGGGTGAAACATATGTGCATAATTTTACTTTCCGTTTTCATGACTTTATGCACATTTTGTTACATATTACATATAATACATTATTTCAAGACATTTTTATGTTATATTGACTTATTATACCTAATATTTGGTTTCAAAGAAATTTTATTGGCATATTGACTTAGTATGCCTAATGCATGGTTTTACAAAGACATTTCTCATGACATGCTTACATTGAAAGAGACATTTGGTATGTTTAACGGAGTAGTACATTCATTAACATTGATCACACCGCTCGGTAATATGTAATAGCGCTATAGGACTTGACAAATCTCGTTCCCGCTTTCTAGGTATTTCGTTAGCAGAATGACAGAAGCCGAATACATTTTTTTTATAAACCTTGATCCTGATAAGGGTTTATCCGACAGTCTCAACGCTTGAGTGTATGCGATAGACAAACCACATAAATGTTCATATCAATAAAAGCAATGGTTTTCAAAACATAACTTTTGTTTTAAACTTTGGTTTATTCAAAGACTTTGTTTTGTACATGACATTTGATTACATAAGACATTTGTTTATACATGACATTATGCATTTGGCTTGAGTAAATACTATTTATTCGCCATACAAGACATGGTTTATACTAGATATTTGACATTGGACATTTGTTATACATGACATTGACATATTTTATACATATTATTTTCATTTGGTTATTTACCTAACCATACATCATTCTTTTATATCATTTGATTTCCATATGATTTTATAAAAGAATTCATTTTTATAAGGTTCATGACTACTTTTCGTTAAACATTTCTTTTAACCTTTAAAGTCATGAATCTTCAACACTAAACCTATGTTACTCACAGGCATTTTTATGCTGACGTATTTACTTTCACATATGTTTCAGGAGCGATTGTTTGATGTGAGCAAGCTACACTTAGGTCGACTTGGGCCTTAGCAATATAAAAATCAAGAAAGTTATCATCTTTCATGTTGTGTTTTGTTTGAACTAAGACAATGTAATAAATTAAGCTTGTAAAACTTAACTTTAATTATCATGTGTTTGGAAACAATAATTCGTTTCCGCCGCGGTTTGTTGTTTTACGCGGTCGGGGTGTGACAAAAGAGTTCAAAAATTCGACTTTCGAAATTGGTGAAAGTTTGAAACGTTTTTGTAAAAGAAAAGTCGATTTGAACAAACAGAAATGGGTTGTTAAATCAGATAATAGTTCTGACAATGAATCTGACTCGTCAAAGTCAGAGGAGTCATTTGTTGAGAAAAATGATGAGAATTCCGTTCCAGAAATGAACGAAGAAAACTTTCCGTCATTGACAAGAGAAAACCTGAAATCCAAAGTCGAAAAGATTGAGATTTCAGATCAATTCTTCTCTGGTAAGGAAGAATTTGATGCTGAAAAGGCGTTTAATGGAAAAGTAAAATATATTTTTGGGAAGATGGTTGATGGGAAAGTGAAAGGAGCAAAAGAGTTTTATAAATCAAAAAGATGGGGTGTTAAAGAGGATTCACAATCATCCAAGGCTGGTCAGGCTTGGGTGACAGCGTTTACTTAAAATCCTGACTTGCCGGAACTCCCAGGTTGGTAATTGGGGAGTAGGAATCGGCATCTTTTTTGAGAAATTCACAACTGTGATATTTCGACCTACAAGTGGTTGTATTCTTAATATTGTCATATTTCAATTTTCAAATAGTATGGTTGAACCTACAAGTGGTTGAAAAATGGGTTTTCACCGACAAATGGTTAATCAATGTCATTAAGTTGAACTTGATTTAACTTTCATTCAAAAGATTGAAAGAACAAAGTGATGAACATATCCCCGATCTTACAAGTGGCATAATCAACAAAACTTATTTTCCGGAAAAATCATTTTGATTAAAACAAACTTAAGTGTTTTGAAATCATAATGGGAAAATAGTTTGTTGTCAGGGGGAGTTCTGATTGTTTATGCCAAGTGGATGGAGATTTGAAGCAATTCGAATCAGTTTGTCACTTTACTTGTACAGTTTGTTTTCAAATTTTCTTTGAAAATCAAAAATTGAAACATATTTTTGATTTTAGGGGGAGTAAAAATTTTAGAAATTTCGAAAATTTGAAAAATCCAAAAACATGATAAAATCTAAAAGTCAAAAACTTCGAAAATTCTAAAATGAGTTTTGTTGTGAAAAAGGGGAAATGATAGTACATCAGTGGATATTCACGGCATGCTAAAGAATTGGAAAGTCAAATGTGATAAACGATCTCACGGATGATATGCCAGTAGGTTTTTACACGCTTAGTAGATTGTTGTCGAGATATAAACCTAAATATCAAACTTACTTATTTCGTGGGGAACATCTCTCGGATATATAGGTAATCCCTGAAATCTTGTTTGAAGCGCTTTCTATTTCTGACATACTAGGTCTTTGTGCGTGGTGATATCTGGGGTATTATACCTGGACTTCTGATTTTGCGGGAGCAATAGCCTAGTCCTCGTATAATACTTTACATTGCTTTAATCTTAAAGCCCACCCTCAGCATAAAAAATGATGAAACATTGAAAAATGCTAATCATGTGCTGTTGAAGAAAAGATTCTCTAAAGGGAACACACCTAAAGTCGAACCATCATCTCTCTGATTTTGCAGAAGCAATAGCCTGAGCTCTCATGGTCTCGCATTTACCCCTTACAGATATCATTAGTGTACATTCACCTGTAAGACTGAATATAGGAGTCTGGATACGGGAGTATATTCTGAGGTGGGACACGCGAATACGTTTAAGTCTCTAAAACATTAATCTCGTATCTCGAAACAGTTGAACTTTGTGTGAAAATTTAAATGGATCAGTATATTGACAATCTACGTGAATCGTTTAGAACTTAAAATGATTTAAAGCTTAACGGTGTTGGTGATTTGTCTCATAAACTGATATGATCCTCTTACACAAACTCACAAAAATATTGCTTGTAAATATTTTTTTACTGCATTTCATTAAAAACAAAAATTCAAAAAGATTTTCGGAGTGTTTTAGCATAAATTTTTGAAAAATACAAAAAGATTTTCGACAACTGATGATGAAAAGCTGATTTTCAAAATTCCGAGTGTTAAACATGAAGAACAGTTGGTTTGGGAAAGTTTGTTTGAAAAAAGAAAAATGATATTTCTTTCAAATGGTCATCAAAGATTTTAAAATGTTAAATCATTTTGATCGATACCTGCAAGAGATTTATAAGTTTGTCAAAATTATTAAATTTGTGAAATTTATTGTGAGGTAGAGTTTGTGCAGGTTAGCCAGGCTTCGACTCCTGAAGATGTGCAGATTTAAGCCAGGTTCCTGATCCTGTTGCTACGAAGAGCCATGAGATGACCTGAACCTGTGGAAAAGCTAAGTCAGATTGCAATCCCGTAACGACTTAAGGGGGAGTCTGCTAGCAAAGGGGAGTCTGAAGATGCAAGAGCCAGTTTCTGATCCTGAAAGTTTATTGAAGATTATTATTTCAACATTCAAGGGGGAGTTTGAATGGTAAAGAGCCAGGTTGAGACCCTGAAAAAAGAGAGAGAAGAAGATAGAGTTTGATGGAAGCTTACACTGTCAGATACTTTGGGGAGAGCACGAAGACTGATAAAGACTGAAGATGTGACATACCAAAGACTCGACACTGAAGACTTCGTCAACATCCAAGGGAGAGTCTGTTGGTGCATATGTCTGTCGACTTCGTCTTGTATCGAGTCTTGTTAATAGAATGATAGATTAGGGCACGAAAAACGAGAAACAAGTAGAAGGAGGCCATTTCGCATGAAATGGAACTTGTCCATTTCGTACGAAATGGGACTAGCCATTTCGTGTGAGATCATTTCATACGAAATGGATGGCCTATATATATGTGCCTTGTCATTTCATTTGTAACAGTTCTGATTCCGGTGCCGAGGTGCTGCCGAAGTGTCTACTGCCTGTAAAACGTTGTTATATTAATATACAAGACAATTAAAGTTATTCTGTGTGTAAATCAAGCTGATTTAAAGTCGATACGTTTGTTTCCGCCTCTCGTATTGATTAGAACTCTTCTGAACGACTCGTTTTGGTCGTGCAAACGATCCTACAGCTTTAGAATGGTGGAACACTATCCTCCAATCTAGGAGAAAGTGACAGGGTCTATAATATGGAGGGGAATGAATTTAAGAACATGGTGGAAAGGAAATTCTGTCCTCCCAATGAAAAGGAAGAGATAGCTAATAAATTCTTAAACCTTAGAATGACTGGAGTAGACAACAAAGGTTACACTACTACATTCTTTGAATATGCTAGAATAGTGCCAACCCTAGCATCGTCAGAACTAGTGTTAATCTCCCGTTACATCTGGGGATTAATCAGTGAAATTAGACATGTAGTCAAGGGAGCTAGACCACAAACCATAGAAGAAGCTGTAGAACTAGCAAATACCTTGACTGATGAATTAGTGAGTACCCAAGAAGAAAACCAAAGAAAGAACCTAGATCAAAAACTTAGCCAGGAATTTCGCTACGGTAATTCTAACCGTGGGAAAAATATAGGTTCTACCTCTACACCTTACTGTAAATCCTGTAAGAAGAAGCATTCAGGAAGATGCTCCACATACTGCAACTATTGCAAGATACCGGGAGATAAGGAAGAAGATTGTAGGAAGAAACCCAGTAATGGAGTGTGTTTCAACTGTGGAGAAAAAGGGCATATCAAGCCAAACTGTCCGAAACTAGCTCCAGCCACGAACAACAAGACTACTAAGAATGCTAGAGCATTTGTTCTAACAGCCGAAGAAGCAAAGATGATCCCGGACGTGATTGCCGGTACGTTTTTAGTTAATGATGTTTTTGTCAAAGTATTATTTGACTCTGGTGTGAACCAAAGTTTTATTAATACCTCATTTTGCAAACTTCTCAATCAACCATTAACTAAACTCAAACAAGAATGCCTAGTAGAAACAGCAAATGGAGAATCCATTAAGATTATTGAAATCTTGTAGGGAGCAAGAATAGAATTTCTAAATTAAAAGTTTATTGCGAATCTTTAGCCAATGAAACTGGCAAGATTTGATGTTGTTGAAATGCCCATCTTTGTCAAATGATCAAAACGACACAACATGATAACGTTCTTTACTAACATTGGTATTTTTACAAAAATACCTTTACCAAAAATCGAACAAAATTTAAATTTTTTTAAAACATTCATCCAACGGTTCGATAGTCATAAACTTCACAACTAACTTACATCAATTTATCATACTAACAAAATACCACAAAAGCTAAATTTACAAAGTTTCAAAAGTTAACATTAAGTTTCGACCCGTTTGACAAATCTTGCATTCGGAAGCGCGTATAGGCCTTGTAGAGTCTTCGTTCCAAGCCGCCGAGTTCAAGCATGTGATATACCTACATCCATAATGTAGGACCGGTTTCGGATCCGAACGAGTCGGTTAGAAGAGCTTTTCACCAAAACAAGAGGCGGAATCAAATGTTTCGGTGCAATTCAGCAAGTATTCACTATAATCTGTTGTTATTATTGATCTGCAAACGTTTACAAACTCTGACAACACTTCGGCAGCACTTCGTGGCTTACCGGAAGACAACACACACATAACCTACTGATTTCGCTCATGAACATCTATATATAGGGCTGTTGATTCCGCCCGAGATGACACAGGACATTAGGAACGAAATCACCAATAAGTGATTTCGGGCGAAATCACATCCGCATGTCTCCAGGAGCGAAATCAGCCTAAATACAATTCTAATTCAACCATGCAAACTATTTTGTCATCTTGTGATGTTTACATTCTCCTTCACGTGAATTGTAATGATGATGCAAGATGATGTCACTTGGATGATGTCATCATCAAGAATGATGACATCATTCTTGTTTCGAACCGCAACGAACTCAAAACTCGATATAAGACGAAGACGACAGACGAATGCACCAACAGACTCCCCCTCAGATGTTGACGAGTCTTAAGTGTCGAGTCTTTACAATCTTCAGTCTTTATCAGTCTTTGTGCTTTCAAACTCTTGTCCTATTTCTTGTCTTCAACATCAATAGACTCCCCCTGAACAATCTCTACTCAGATGTCTTCAGACTCCCCCTTTCGATATGCTGGGATCGTAGTCTGGAATTCACAAGATCATAACCTGGCTTTCATCTAGCTCAGGATCGAAACCTGGCTAACCTGCACAACTCTACCCAAAAATAAGTTTCTCAAAGATTAAATCTTTAAAAATTAGAAACTATTTGCAATATTCAAAATGATTTGATCTCCGTAAACACTTGTAAAAATTTCTTCATATTCTCTCTCCCAAACCTGTTCATCAAGTTTAGCACTTGGAATTTTGAAAATCAGCTTTCCAACACCAGTTGTCGAAAATATTTTTGACTTTTTCAACAAAATTATGCTAAAACACACTGAAAATCTTTTTGGAATTTTGAATGTAAAGAAATACAGTAAAGAAATATATACAAACAATATTTTTGTGAGTTTGTGCAAGAGGATCATATCAGTTTTTGAGACCAATCACTAACACCATTAAGCTTTAAACATTTTAAGCTCTAAACGATTCACATTGATTGACGATATTGTTATCCACTTAAACTCAATCTAAAAACTTTCGAAATGCTTACCGATACGTTAAGGTATATTAATATTGCACTAAGTTCTTATGGACCCCACGATCTCAGCATATCCCCTCATCATGTAATACACTATCTCAAGCAATGCCTTTAAACTTTTATCAACTGTGATTTGTGCGAAAACAAAGCAGAATGTTTAAACATTAACAATCAGGTCGATACTTCCGTATACGCAGAGAAAGTCCAATGTTTAAACAAAATAAGAAAAATAAAACAAGTTGAAGTTGTTTAGGCTTTAACCACCAGGTCGATACTTCCGTATACGCAGAGGAGGTCCAAAGCTTAAACGAAACACCAAAGAAAATAAAGCAGAACGTTTAGGCAACAACATCCAGGTCGATACTCACGTATACGCAGAGGATGTCCGATGCTTAAACAAAATAAAGAAATAAAACAAGTTTAAATCTTTGCAAAATAAAATGCACAATCACAGCGATTTTTTAGCAAAGTTGTGAAAGTTCACAAACTTAACCAGTTTTATGTCTTTCGACAATCAGCGATTACTGAGTAGGCACACAGTCAAGAAGGACAAAACTAAGTACTATGCTTTCGACCATGTTTCCCACTAGAACTAGGCTTTTTCATTTAAGTTTGTATCGCTATCGCAAATCTACTAGTCTAGCTGAGCCTATCGTCACATCTTTAGTGAGACCGTTTATCACATTTTAACTTTCCATTTCTTTAGCGTGTTGTGACAGTCCACTGATGTACTATCATTTCCTCTTTTATGCAACAAAAACTCATTTTTCATTTTATCATGTTTTTGGCTTTTTCAAATTTTCTAATGTTTTTGGATTTTCTGAAAAAATATACTCCCCCTAAAATACAAATACATCTAAAGAAAATTTAAAACAAACTGTACAAGAACATGACAACTGATATCGAATTGCCTCAATTCGCCATCCACTTGGCATAAACAATCAGAACTCCCCCTCACAACAAACTATTTTCCCATTATGATTTCAAAACACTTAAGTTTGTTTTAATCAAATGTTTTTTCCGGAAAATAAGTTTTGTTGATTCTGTAAAACCATTTGTAGGTTAGGGGTTTGGTTCATCACATTGTTTTTTAACCACTTGTAGGAAATCAGATACAACTTAATGTCCCTGATTTACCACTTGTAAGATCAGTCCAATCAAGCATTTTCAACCAATCATCATCTGTTGGTTAAATTCTCAAGGTGCCGATTCATACTCCACACTTACCAACCTGGGAGTTCCGGCAATTCACATTTATACACAAACAATTTTCATACACAATGAAAGATGCCGATTCATGCTCCGCGATTACCAACTTGGGATCTCCGGCAAGTCAGGTTTTTACTGTTTGAAAAATATATCCACCCAAGCCTGACCTTCCTTGGGTGTAACAACCTCTTCTTCATCTTTACTTTCAACCGACCTGTGAACATTTCTTTTGGAAGCATAAAATTCTTTCACTCCTTTGGCCTTACCATCGACCATTTTTCCAAAAATGTGTTTCACAGTTCCGTTGAAAGCCTTATCAACATCAAATTTTTTCTTGTCAGAATACAATTGATTTGAAATTTCAACTTTTCCAATTTTCTTCTTAAAATTTTCAGCCCGCAGAGGTGGAAAATTCACATCATCCACATTCGGAACTGATTTCTCAACCTTTTCTTTAACAACTTTTGGCTCCTCTGATTTTGTGGAATCAGATTCATCACCAGAACTGTTTCCTGAACCCTTAACAACCCATTTTTGATTTTTCAAATTTTCTTTTCTTTTTACCACATTCTTTGAACATTCACCAATCTCAAATGTTGAATTTTCAAAGCCTGTAAATGTTTTGGTTGTTAGTTCAGTTTTCTCAACAACTTTTTCTTTCATTTTACCAGAGACTTCCTGTTTTGGTTTGAATGTTTTCGGACAATTTCTGGCAATATGACCAGCTGTTTTGCACTGAAAACAGGTTCTTGTCTCAGTCTTTTTCTGAATAACACTTTTCTTCATCTCATCTTGCTTCTTTGCAAGGAATTCTTGATTTGTCTGCTTTCTGAATGCTTGCTCTTTCTCATCATCTAAAGATTTTCCTGAAACAAACACAGTTTTTGGTTTATAAAATTTTTCATTTTTATAATTTTTCGGTTGATTAAATCCTAATCCTTTCTTTTTGAAATTACAGTTATGGTTTGGTTTTTTATGAATACCAGAACCAGAACTGTAACTCTTTTTCTTGTTTAATCTTTGTTGCACTCTTGAGGTGTAAGGTCTTGGATTTTCAGAAAGATTAATATCTTTTATTTCAGAAATGTTGATTTCTGTTAGTTTGAAAACCTTTTTAATAATTTCATTTTTAACACCTCTTATTGGAAAAATCTCATCAGAATATAATTTGTCAGAATCTTTCAAAGTATATGCTACTTTGACCGGTTCGTCATTCAAATTAGATTTTGATAGCAAAAATTCCTTATCATAAACCCGTTTGTCCTTTTTGATTGTTGACTTTGACGTATCGGACCCAGACTTTGACTCGGATTTGGACTCCGGTTTTGACTCCTCTATGTCATCTTTATCTAACACTTGATCGACCACACTTTTTATCAACTCGGACTCATGATCAGTGTCAGATGATGTGAACGTAACATCAATATTTTCTGGCAAATTATCCGACGACCCTGACTCCCACTGTAAGTTAATTGCCTTTTTGACTCTTTCGGAATTTAGACTTCGAGACAAATATCCATTTTCGACCGGGGGCGGACATCTATTGTTGATAACACTTGGTTTCTTACCAGAAATTTCCACTTCATCCTCTTCTCTTGTCTCTGACTTCTTTCCTTCTGAAGTCTTTACTTCTTCAAACGTCTTCATTTGTTCCACAATTGGATAAATCCTGTCAACAACAAAAGTAGAACATGAGTAACTTTCTAATAAATTTTTAACTCTCTCAGTTTCTATTCTTTGTGTTGTCAGCTTCAATTCCAGATCAGCACATTTCTTTGTGTAGAAGTTGACATTATCAAGTTGTCTTATGTAAGCTCCTTTGAGTGTATTCATTGCTACAGCTTGTTCACTGTTTGACTCAGTGTACTTGTTGATCTCTCTGTTCATTGTATCATATGATTCTTTTAATCTGTTAATGTTATGCAACAGTTCATTGTTTTGCTTGATCAACGAATCACAATTCAAACACTTTTCAGAAACTTTGACTGCTTCAGTATCAACTTTGATCTCAAACTTCGGAACATCTTTGACTGTTCTGTTTGATTGGAAAAATTCATTTCTTCTCTTTCTCTCGGCTTCAGCTTCAGCTTTTAACCTTTCTTCTTCTTCTTCCTCTTCTTCAATTTTTCTCCATTTTTCTTCTTCTTTTTCCCCGACCTTTCGGATTTTTTCTGCCCATTTCAGATCATAAGCATTAGCAATAGTCATCTCTTTCAAGCGAAAACACAAGAATATACTTTCAAGCAAGATCTCTGTTTGAAGCGAACTGATTTGATGCGAACTAGTTCTCCTCGTGAAATATCTGTAATCACTTTGAATCACCTTGAGATATAAAAACAAATGATCAGTTTAACCGAACTGAATATGTGAACGTGTGTTGATGAAATCAATCTAAGACTCGTGTCTAAGATTTGTGAACTCGTTTAATGTAACCCGCAAACTGAATGAATGAACTAGATCAAAAGTGCCACGAAATATGGGCTTCCAATGGGCCGCAAACAATGAAGTGGGTCTAAAAATGATTTGGGCTGTAGAACTTTAATGAGATTGTTGACTGACTGAGCCGGTAATAATGAAAAGAAAACTTGGGCTTAGAATGATTGGGCCGTATACTTTAATCAGACAACACTATCCATTTCATTAGGTAACTTGATTTGACCGAATACTTTGATTGCGTCTGACACACTTTAACTTTGAATCACATGCAAGACTTATACACCTTTACCAACTTTCACATGCAAACTGATATGATACTGCTCACCTTGTTCAAACTGACACAAAACACACAACCAAATGAAATTCTCGTGATGATGCTTGACCACCAAACCAATATCACATGCAATTGCAAATATCAATCCCACTTCGCTGACACCTTTAATATTTTTCACATGCAAACCGACAATATCAATTATCAATTCAATATGATTGGGCCGCAACTTTTCAGTTTTTATCCAAAGCTTGGGCCGACAAAGTTTACTTATTTAATTCTGTTTGGGCCTCTATGTGTAACACAGGGAACTGATTAATTCTTTCTAACACAATCACATGCAACTGAATAGTGGCCGACAATTATCAATGAACAAATGAAAATGATTGGGCCTCCTTAACACTCCACTAGGCTGACATCACGTTTATTTTATTTGATCGAGAAACACATGCAATCACTCCTTCACATGTAAACCTTGATCCAAACAAACAATTATAATAGCCGACAATATGTTTAATGATCACATGCAACCTGAAATAATTCTGATCACCTAAACACTTTGGAGCGGAATCTCAACATACTTTGGAGCGAAATCTGACTATGATCAGCAGGAGTGGAATTAAACTGAAATATTTGGAGCGGAATCAAACATTCTCAGGAGCGGAATCAGAAAAAACAACTCAGGAGTGGAATCAGTCTGAAAATCGATTTTGGAGCGGAATCAGAATCAATTCAGGAGCGGAATCAGGCTGATGTCATCATATCTTCGATCAATTTCGAGCTGAATCACAATTTTATCAAGATATAGTTCGATTTAGGACTTGAAACTTCTAAGGCTTTGATAATACACAATTCCGACCAATGTGTGCAAATCTGAACAGATTCTGACCGTAAAATGATGTTCAAATTGATGAGAAGGTGTAGAAAACCAGAAAACGCAGCTGAATTAGCAAGAGCTCTTCTTCCTGTGCTCTGATACCACTTGTAGGATCGGTTTCGGATCCGAACGAGTCGGTTAGAAGAGATTTTCACCAAAACAAGAGGCGGAATCAAATGTTTCGGTGCAATTCAGCAAGTATTCACTATAATCTGTTGTTATTATTGATCTGCAAACGTTTACAAACTCTGACAACACTTCGGCAGCACTTCGTGGCTTACCGGAAGACAACACACACATAACCTACTGATTTCGCTCATGAACATCTATATATAGGGCTTTTGATTCCGCCCGAGATGACACAGGACATTAGGAGCGAAATCACCAATAAGTGATTTCGGGCGAAATCACATCCGCATGTCTCCAGGAGCGAAATCAGCCTAAATACAATTCTAATTCAACCATGCAAACTATTTTGTCATCTTGTGATGTTTACATTCTCCTTCAGGTGAATTGTAATGATGATGCAAGATGATGTCACTTGGATGATGTCATCATCAAGAATGATGACATCATTCTTGTTTCGAACCGCAACGAACTCAAAACTCGATATAAGACGAAGACGACAGATGAATGCACCAACACATAACAACAACTTACATGTTAGTTCATTTAAATTACATTACTAATGCAACTTTCCTTACTTCTTTATTCGACCCGTTACCAAGTCAAATTACCCTTTCATTCATCCTTCACAAATAACAACTCCAATTAAATGAATATTGCACATTTCCATCTCTGTCATCATGATTGCTTAACGTTTCGTCCGACCCGCTCAAACGGGTCATTTGCTTAGACTCACATCCATCTTTTACATACTTTGCTAGTTTGACTTTTTAAAAGTCAACACATAGCCATTACAATCGCCTTGCGTTTCCATCTTATTTGACCCGTTTAACTACGGGTCCTTACATCATCAACATAATTTACTTTTCATACTTTCGATCTGTTCATACGGGTCAATGAATATACCTTCCATTTAACCATATATTTCACCAATTTCCTCATTATAACATTAACCATAAATCTCAACATGGACTTCAATCAAATTTACATTATAAGAACTAACATAAAAAAAATATCTACATTCAAACAAAGGGAAGTTCATAAGAACTTACCTTGGCCTTACTTTTCCTTTGCTTGTGATCGACT
This sequence comes from Helianthus tuberosus, assembly GCA_030545235.1. Classification (NCBI taxonomy): domain Eukaryota; kingdom Viridiplantae; phylum Streptophyta; class Magnoliopsida; order Asterales; family Asteraceae; genus Helianthus; species Helianthus tuberosus. The sequence continues at coordinate 74,716,993 of CM060403.1, forward strand.
TGAACTTTCTTCCTTTCTTGTTCCTAAATATGGCATCATACCGTTTAGAATTTACATAAACTTTCATTTCACATTTTTACCCCTTTGAACCATCATAACAACAACTTAACATAATCACATTCTCTTTGATTATCATTACATATTGACAACAAATGTCTAAATTAAACTTATCAAATTCAGCCCAAGGCATTTCATCGAGCACCTAGTGTGCGTACAACTTAACAAGCGTAATGTACAAGAATTATAAGCATATTCCTACCAAGTCTTTTCCAAATCATGACAATCATCCTTAACACATAATTTCTTCAAATTCTAATGTTTATTTAACATTAATAGGCATAATTCAATTTCACATATCATATTACAACTAACATTACTCAAGATTATCATACTTCATCATCCTACTACTACAAATGGGTTTTACTTCAAATCCTCAAAATGGTCATAATCAAGCATAATTCATCTTCTACATGATGATTCTAACCAACATTCATGCTTAATTTCATATAATTTCATGGATTGATTACAACCCTCTTCATGAAAGAGCATCAAATCATAATGTTCAACTTACCTTATGTTTAGAACACTTAGATGATCAAGAACCCTAATTCATGCATTCGAATTCAGCCCTATAACATCTTTGACTGCTGAATTTTTTTGTTGTTGTTGAAGGTGAAGGTTTTTCTCCTTCTATCTATCTCTCTCTCGTACGATATACCCACATACACACATTGCACTTTTTTTTTGTTTTTAACTTTCATTCAATTATTCAGTTTCAGCCCTTATAGTTTTCATTTTTTATTTATTCAAGCACAACTTTCACCCCCTCTACACAAGAGTCACTCTTACTATGACTAACTTGGTTAGTCATTTTTTTTTTTACTTAGTTACTAGCTCATAATTTAGCTTTCATTTAACATAAATTTACATTTGCATTATTCTTTTTAAACACATCAAGATTAAAATATCATATTATGACTTCTAATATTTTGGGGTGTTACAAGTATTAGGAATGGATTGGTTAGTAGCCAATAAAGCCAGTATTTTATGTGATCAAAAGTCAATCCAAGTAAATTCACAAAAGGGTGAAAAGATCACGATTAAAGGAGATAAGCCGTCTAGATCAACGAAATTCATCTCTGTGATGAAGACTGCAAGCTGTGCAAGAAAAGGGTCAATAGTGTATATGATTTCCATAATCATTAACACTAAAGGAAAAGAATTAAAGATATTCCTGTAGTATCCCAATTTTTAGATATATTTCCAAAAGAACTACCAGGACTACCGCCAGACAGAGAAGTCGAATTCAGAAATCATCTGCTACCCGGAACAGCACCAATTACCAAAGCACCTTACCGATTAGCACCAACGGAGATGCAAGAGCTAAAGAAACAACTAGATGAACTTTTGGGAAAAAGGATTTATACAGACAAGTTCATCGCCTTGGGGAGCACCAATCTTATTCATCAAAAAGAAAGACGGATCAATGCGTATGTGCATTGATTACTGAGAATTGAACAAAGTCACGATTAAAAATCGGTACCCATTACCGAGAATCGATGATTTATTTGATCAATTACAAGGAGCTCGATTCTTTTCTACAATCGATTTACGCTCAGGATATCATCAATTAAAGGTAAAAGAAGAGGACATTCATAAGACCTCTTTCAGAACAAGGTATGGTCATTATGAATTTACTGTCATGCCATTTGGTTTAACCAATGCCCCAGCCGCATTTATGGACATGATGAACCGAATATGTAAGCCATATTTGGATAAATTCATAATTGTTTTTATAGATGATATTCTCACCTACTCTAAAATCAAAGAGGAATATGCAGCGCATCTGCATGAACTCCTAAATTTGCTGAGAAAAGAAAAGCTTTATGCTAAATTTTTGAAATGCGAATTTTTGTTAGAAGAAGTGCAATTTCTTGGACATTTAGTTAATCATGAAGGAATTCATGTGGATCCCACAAAGATCAAGGCAATTACTAAATGGAAAACCCCTGAATCACCAACAGAGATTAGAAGTTTTCTAGGACTAGCCGGTTATTATAGAAGATTTATCCGAGATTTTTCTAGAATAGTCATTCCCTTAACAAAACTAACCTATAAGTCTGTTAAGTTTGAATGGGGACCAAAACAAGAAGAAGTCTTTAGAATTCTTAAGCAAAAATTAACCAACGCACCCATACTAGCATTAGCAGAAGGAACCGGCGTCTTTGTAGTCTATTGTGACGCTTCTAAGTTAGGTTATGGATGTGTGTTGATACAAAGTCAAAAGGTTATAGCCTATGCCTCTAGACAACTTAAGAATCATGAAGAGAATTATACAACTCATGATTTAGAATTAGGAGCCATAATTTTTGCCCTTAAAATTTGGAGACATTATCTTTACGGTATTAAGTTTACCATTTTCACCGATCTTAAGAGTTTAAGATATGTTTTCGGGCAAAATGAATTGAATATGAGACAAAGACGCTGGATGTAAATTCTTAGTGATTACGATTGTAATATCCAGTATCATGCAGGAAAAGCTAACGTAGTAGCCGATGCTTTAAGTCAAAAATATCATGAAAAGCCAAAAAGAGTACGTTCTCTTAAATTAAATCTGCAGATAGATTTAAATGACCAGATTAGAAAAAGCACAAGAATCAGTAATCAAGGATGATACTGAGAAATTGAAAGGAATGATTAAGGAATTAGAACAAGGAACAGATGGGATTTGGAAATTTCTTAAGGAAAGAATGTGGATACCCAAACTAGGAAACCTACCCCACCGTATATTAGAGGAAGCCCATAAGTCTAAATATACGATGCATCCTGGAAGTGATAAGATGTATCAGGACTTAAGAAAGAATTTTTGGTGGATAGGAATGAAAAAGGATATAGCAGCTTATGTTGCCAAGTGTTTAACCTGTTCACAAGTTAAAGCTGAACATCAGAAACCCTCAGGTTTATTGCAGCAATTAGAAATGTCGGTTTGGAAATGGGAATTGATAACAATGGATTTTGTTACCAAATTACCCAAAACAAGAAAAGGTAATGATACAATCTGGGTGATTGTAGACAGGCTAACTAAGTCAGCTCATTTCTTGTCGATAAAGGAAACTTTAAGTATGGAACAGTTAGCTAAGTCATATGTAAATGAAATAGTTTCATTGCATGGAATTCCTTTATCAATTGTTTCTGATAGAGATAGTCGTTTTACCTCTCATTTTTGAACAAGCTTCCAAAAAGCAATGGGAACCAAGCTAAACCTAAGCACCGCTTATCATCCTAAGATGGACAAAGCGAAAGGACGATACAGACAATGGAAGATATGCTTAGAGCTTGTGTAATTGATTTCAGATGAAATTGGGATGATCATTAACCACTAATAGAATTTTCATACAATAACAGCTATCATTCCAGTATCAATGCTGCACCATTTGAAGCACTTTATGGACGAAAGTGCCGAACCCCAACCTGTTGGGCAGAAATTGGAGAAAAGAAATTATTTGGACTAGAGATAGTGCAAGAGACAACGGACAAGATTATTCAAGTCAAGGAACAACTAAAAGCAGCACGCGATCGACAAAAGAGTTATGCTGACAACAGGCGAAAGCCATTGGAATTTCAAGTAGGAGACAAGGTATTATTAAAGGTTTCTCCTTGGAAAGGAGTGGTGAGATTCATCAAAAGAGGAAAGCTAAGCCCCAGGTATGTTGGACCTTTTGATATTATTAAAAGGATAGGACCAGTAGCTTACCAGTTACAACTGCCAGAGGAGATGGCAGGAATACACGATGTATTTCATGTATGTAATCTCAAAAAGTGCTTAGCCAATGAATCGCTAGTAGTACCTCTTAAGGATATAGAGCTAAATGAGAAACTTAAGTTTGTAGAAAGACCGCTACAGATTGAAGACAGGAAAGTCAAGAACCTCAAACACAAGAGACTACTTCTAGTCAAAGTGAAATGGGATTCCAAGAGAGGACCAAAATATACATGGGAGCTTGAATCAGAGATGCAGAGGAAATATCCACACCTATTCCAGTAGACCTCGAGGACGAGTTCTAAAACAAGGTTGGGAGGATATAACAACCCTCCTAAAATATTTCCGACACCCCTAAAATATTTATAACGTCCATATACGTCTTAAAATACACACCGTATACGAAAACCAGTCCCAAAATACCTTTATATAATTAAAAATAAAATAAAAACAATAAAATGAGTCTGTCGCGGGGCGCGACAGACTACCCTTGAGTCTTCGCGGGCCGCGAGCGAGAGAACAAGCGGCATCACCCGGAGCCGCCACGTGTCATATACGCGTCGAACCTATACGTATGATCGGACAAAGCTACGCCGTAGACCCCCTATGTCGCGGGCCACGAAAGCCCGCCTTGTCTTCGTCCCGGGGCGCGAGAAAAGGGCGGAGCAGCCCTATATAAGGAGGCCATCGGCCTTCAGTTCCAACTCTTTCAAAACTTTACTTTCTCTCTCAATTTCTACGTAGCAATTATAATACCCGGGCTTTATACCCACTAAAATAGCGAAGCTCTGCCTCGTTGTAAGTATCATAACCCCCGGTTACGTATTAGATACGCTGCCTGATTGAGCTAGTGCTCCGTAACGGCTGTCGAGGCTCTGCCCGACGTAGTCGTTGGAGTTCTGTCTCGGGGAAGGTATAACTAATGTAAATATTGGGTTATTATACTAACGCGTGTGCATTGTTTAATTTATTAGATTATAACCAGGAAACCACAGGAAAAAGTCTAAATTAGCAATGTGAGTAATCTCCTTTTTGTGAACCTTTTTGCAAACCTTTTTGCAAACTGTTTTTACAAAACCTCAAATGTTTAAATTATATTTCACAATGATTGAGTATTTGTAATTCTACAATTATCGTCGGTATGTTGGGGTTTTGTATATAAAATTTGTTACTACACTGTGAGTAGTAACATGACCACAAGTCGGGTCGACAGTACCATGGGTGGTAATTAAGGTAGAATAATAAATAAATGTAATTGCTGATTGCCCTCAATACTATACAAGGATAAGATCTGTTTTGATTAAATTGGAATTCACTCACCAGTATTTCCCACTGACAAATGTTTTTAAAACGCGTTTCAGGTAACAAAATGTGAAAGCCAAAATAGAAGCCAGCTGGAGAGCACTGAAGGCTTGGAAAATGTGGCTATAAAGTTACCTAAATAAAGAAAGACGTTTTATTCAATAAATTAGGGTTTATCCCTATAAACATGTTTGTAATAAAAACTTGGGTTTATCCCAATATGTTTATTATAAAAATGTGGTGTTTTACTTTGATAAAAATATTTCATAACTACGGTCCTGATGTAAATTCCACTGCCAAATAATGATAAACACCGATACCACCATCTCTGAGTAGGCCGCGACCGCCCGCCTCCCGAGGCAGGGGTCGGGGGTTGCGACACAAACTGAGATACAAGACTCAAATGTTAGTGAAATTTGCAGGAGACATACCTTGCACTCGAGTTAATGCAGAAAACACTACAAAATTGAAACCCCACTAAATTTTGTGAAAACTTGGTGAAAAGGGATGGCTCGAAGGTCATGCGGGTGACCCGGGTTCGATCCCCGGCAACGTCGCCGAAAACTTGATGTGCTAAAAGTAGTTTAATTAAAATAACTAAAATTACCCAAAATCTAGACTCTAAGTAATACTCTAGACTCTCTAAAACTCGACTAAACTACTAACCGGCAAGCGAACCGATCGACTCTAGTAAAGCTAAAGTAAGTCCGGATATCGAACCCACGAGACTCGATTAAACTACGCTAAGGACCCTATCTAGACTAGGACTGACACGGACATGACTAATTGTTTATTTGATTGGGGGGGTTACTAAAAATCCTAAATATGCAATTAAAACTAAACTAATTAACTGAATTAACTAGACGCGAATTTGGACGAAGGTTTTAACTCAGTGGTGATGAAGACTACCTAGGCTAGAATCCTATTTAACTAGGAATGGATTTCTATTCGAAATTAAAGTGGTATGGAACCGGGTTTGTGTGCTAAACCCTAAGAAATCCCTACTAAGACCTCCCGACCCTTCTCAGGAAGAAACATGTGAGACTCTGCAGAGCTGTTTTGACTACTGGTTAGTTAGACTTCCTCTCAGTCCTCTAACTTCTTTAAAAGTGCCTTAATCTGACAATCTACCTCTCAGCGCAAAACTCTAAGGCAACTATGGATTTTAATGTAGTTTAATAGACACGAATAAGATTAGGGAACTAAGACCGATTTCTCTCAAAACCTAATCCTAGCTATATATCAAACCGAGACCTATTAATAACCTTGAGCCTCTCAGCGACAAGATTAGCAGAATATCAAGTTCTAAATATATTTTATTTACCGTTTCTAGGGCTATTGGCTGATTCACCCAAAGACTAACTGAACCTGCAAAGACTCGAACAATCAACACAAACCTATCCTATGAAAGATATTCACCAAGGTTCATGTGAAACGAATAAACAATCAATAATCAAAACTCGATACGCATATGCACTAAGGTAAAGATTCCAAAGTTCTTTACTTTTTAAGAAAAATCCATACACACGATAATAAACGAATAAAAATCCAAACTTTATTAAATATTCATCTTAACCTAGGTAGTTTGGGCATTTAGCCAAGAATCATAACGAATAAAGTCTCAATAAACATGTTCAAATCAGAATTCATCAAGCAAGAATTGAAAACCCAAGAAACAAAAGAAAGAACGGAAGATAAAACCCGAATTCTTCACTTCCGAATGCTCAAAACTCCTACCGGATGATTCTTAGCCTTCAAGAACTCAAAAACCTTGCTAATCGGCCCTGAATTATGCCAAGAACTCCAAAATTCGTAGATGTCTCAGATGTGAACGATTAAGATGAATATATACTTTTTCCCTTGAACTAGCCGTTGTTATTACAGAAGTCGGTGATGAATTAACACTCTCGCGCCCCGCGAGATGAAGCTCTTCTTGGTTCGCGGCCCGCGACCGAGAGATGATCCGGAAACTCTTTAAAAACCTCTCTCGCCTGGCGAGAGAGAGTTTCTTCTGCCATTCGCGGCCCGCGAGAGAACCTTAGATGCATATTTTTGTTTCCGTTCCAACCTTTAACCTTTCGAATACGTTCCGGCACTTGGAATCTTCACATTTTAGCTCGTTTTCTGCACTTTTCAGCTATAATATCAACCAAGACCTGCGAAACATGAATCTAATCAAAGTATGCACATTCTACGGAAAAACCGTCACTAAAACTAACGAAAACTGTACAAACTCTACACGATAATTCTATGTATTTTGCAATACATTAGATACATAAAAGAGGAATTGGAACCAAGTGATTCCTTTTTGTCTATTTGTTTTTCCTTTCATTCATGTTTTTATTTCTAGTTTATTTTTTTTAAATTTCAAAAAATTTTATCAAAATTTGATTAGATTAGACGTTAACGATAAGCCGGTATTAAAAGCTCTTGTGTCCTTGGACAACCTCGGTATCTTACCATCACAATACTACGTCTACGATGGGTGCATTTGCCCTAACGTGTGTAGATTGATAGTATTGTATCGTGTTTTATACATTTAAAGTTTGATCCACAAGTAAAAAGTGCTTAAAATATATCAATATATATATATATATATATATATATATATATATATATATTTACCCACACTCACTCACGTCACAATCGATAATCATACTTAACGCATTCTTGACCAAAATCACTAAATCATGTATCATCTATATATATATATATATATATATAGGGAGGAGTTCATGCGAGAACCACCCTTATTGCGAGAACCAATGTGAACACAACCTAAAATAGCTAAAAAAACCTAAAAAAACCTAACCCCCACCCCCCCAAAAAAAAAAACCTAACCCCCCCCCCCCCCGCCCCAGCTAAATGCTAAAAACTAAAACCCCCAAAAAACCTAAAAAAAAACCTAACCCCCCCCCCCCCCAAAAAAAAAACCTAAACCCCCTCCCCCACCCCCCCCCCCCCCAAGCTAAAATGCTAAAAACTAAATCCCAAAAAAACCTAAAAAAAATCTAAATTTTTTTTTTAATATTTTTATGCTCAAATCGCTACTTTTAGTGGCAAAAAAAAAATAAAAAAATTTAATTTATTTTTTTTTCTTCGAAAAGTAGCGATTTTTATATAAAAAAATATTAAAAAAAAATTTGTGTGATTTTTAGCTATTTTTAGGCATTTTTGGTTGTGTTCACATTGGTTCTCGCGGTTCTCGCAATAAGAGGTGGTTCTCGCATGATCTTCTCCATATATATATATATATATATATATATATATATATATATATATATATATATATATATATATATCAGTTTCTTGAAATCCACATATCACACTCATCATCATGTACAAAATTTACCTTTTCACATAAAATCACAAGTTCACAATTTTATTTATTTGCTAGTATTATAACATGTTCATCTAACACATGAAGCATGTCAAACTCGTCTAACATATCAAGCACAACAATTTCTTCTAACGCATCAAGCACAAAAATATCATCTAACGCATCAAGAACAACAATATCGTCTAACACATCAAGCACCATGATTTCGTCTAACGCATCAAGCATAACAATTTTCGTCTAACACAACAAGTACAACATTTTCGTCTAATACATGACTCACATATTTATCATGGCAACAATCATATTCCTCAAATAAATATATTTTACCAACTTAGGAAGATAAATATATATTATCACAAAATGGTCTACAAAACTATCGTTTTTAAGCACGTGTGCCGAATAATTGTATGTTCGACTTTCCGGGAATTGTTATTAAACCATATTTATT